>KK121373.1:213723-239527 GCA_000611955.2 Stegodyphus mimosarum | reverse complement strand
GATAGGAAAGTTCAAACTAAAAATAATTTGGTTAATTAAAATAATGAATGCTACAATGTTACTCCTAAGCCCAAACGGCCTTCGAAGAAAAATAAACGTACTGTTACGGAAATCTCGGATGCGGATGGCTTCATTCAGCCGCGTAACCCGGCCAGGCCATCCAAACTAGTTAAATGTGATGTTGATGTTAATGTAAGCAACAAATTTGATAGTCTTAATGATAATGATAAAATGGATGTACAAGGTGAGCCAGAAATCGTTCAAACTCTGCCCCCTAAAATTAAGCCTGTTATGGTAAAACCTGTAATCAAATTTTCAGACTTCGCTAATCAGCTTAAAGCGGACGCCAAAACTGATTTTGTTGTTAAAATAAATGGAGATTTTCTTAAAGTATTCCCTAAGACTGCAAGCCGATCATAGGGATATTATCCGATATTTAGATGAAAAGCAGATTTATCATTACCTAATTGTTACTAAAACTGAGAAACCTGCTAAAGTCGTATTCAGGGGCCTCCCAATTGATTGCCCAAAAGATGAAATTCAGGAGGAGCTAGTAACTCTTGGTTATAAAGTTAGGAAAGTGTCGCAAATGCACAGGCTAAAATGCAAAGCACCTATGCCTCTGTTTCAAGTTCAACTGGAAAACACACTAGGAGTAGATGAGATTTATAATCTGACTTATTTGATGTGTTTCTATGTCTCTGTTATATCGTATAATGCTATCAGGGGTGTTGTGAAGTGTCACAACTGCCAGCACTTCCACCATTCTGCCGAAAATTGCAAACTAAAACCCGTTGCGTCAAATGCGCGGGGCCACACAAAACAGAGAACTGTAAAGCTAAGAAAATAGATAATGTAATGTATTGTAACTGTAATCAGTCAGGGCATACTGCGAACTATCTCGGGTGTCCTCGGTTCTCTAAACCTCAAAAAGAAAATGCTCAGAGCAAACCAAATGCCAATCAGTTTAATGGTAATGATAATAATGTTTCTGAAATTAATGATGTTGTGCAAGGCGTTAGCTTTGCTAGTGTTGTAAAAGGTAAAACCAATTCTGTGAATGATAAAATTTTTGACAATGTCAAAAATGTATCTGAAAACCAAAATGTTAAAAAGCGTGCTGAGAATGCCACTCCAAATGCCTTTATGAATACGTTCAAATTTATTAAGGAATTGATTGAAATTTTTAAAAATTTTTCTTTTCCTAAAATTATTAGGAAAATAACTGACAAAATGCCTGAGTTGCAGGCTACTGAACATGCAATTGACAAAATGTTCGTTCTTTTTTAAATATTTGAAAGCGTATTTAGTTCTTAAAATAATGAGTCATGTTGTAAGGATTTCAAGTTCACTAAGGTTTATTTTATTTTAAAACTTTACTATCATCTCTTATTTTCCCCTTCCGGGCAGAATTAAAGCGTGACTATGTTTATGCAAATTGTACTTGCTAACGTTTAAGTATTTAAGTTGTCGCTTTTTGCCAACAGTAGAAGGATCGAGAGAGAGCCATCTTACTATGAGTTTTCACGCCAGCTTGCCATCAGTTACTGTTCGCCTTTAAGGCCAGAGGTAATCCTCTTGAAAGTTAAAGACGTATTGTAGTTTTCCGCCGTTCACGCGTACTACAGGACGTAGTAATTTAAAAGGCCATTCTTAGTGCTAGCCAGAAGTGTAAAATATTAAAAGTTAGCTCTTATTTAAATTTTAGTTAGTTGGTAGTCTTATATTCTTTTAGGTTCAGACCACAAGTGGTTGATCTTTGTATCCCGAAGAGCGGGAACGTCTGTGAAATCGATAAGCATATAAAGGGGAATTTTAACCCTTCTTATCTTTGTTGCATCTTCTACACACGCACGAACATGGCTTTTAGTAAGTTCCCTGTTCCTTCTCAGGACTCCAGTTATGTTTGCAAAATCAACTAGAAGAAACAGTAGTCCTGATAATGTATAGTACTGTAAATAAGTTTGTTAACATTGTTACATGGAACGCAAACAGGCTATCCCGTAAAATTAATGAACTGCGGGACTTCGTAAATGAGCACAGTCCTGATCTACCTTTCCTACAAGAACACAAGTTTGGCCCCTCTACACCAATTTTGATTGCCAATTACTGTGTGTACAGACCTAACAGGGATATTATTGCGAACAGACAGAGAGGAGGAGGAACGGCTCCCCTCGTTAAAAGCTGTATTCCCCACTATCAAGTAACAACTCTACAGCTTTCAGCCATTGAGGCCACAACTATTTCCATCACAACAAGCACTGGCACAAAATACATGTTTCTCTCAACTTATATACCACCATCAAAACAACATGCAGTTGTTGAGTCTGATCACAATGCACTACTCACACTTGGTACACACATAGGTGGAGACCTAAACGCTGGACACCGCGCATGAAACTGCTATAATTCTAACACAACTGGCAATGTAATATTCAAATTGGCCCATAGGGTCCCTTTTCAAATAGCAGCTCCAAAATTCCCAACACGGTATACTGCTGGTTCCTCGGGCATTCTTGATTTCTTCCTTCTCAGAACATCAGCGCTCCGTTGGATGTTTCTGCGTTGAACCAATTACCATCGGATTACAATCCTGTTCGAATGATCCTGGACATCAATAGCTATACCACAGCAGTCAAAAGAGCCTTTAAAACTGACTGGCAAACCTTCGCCAAAGCTCTGAACAACACTCAGTACTCTATACCAGCTTTACACACCGGGAATGATATTGATAGTTTAGTCGAGGAACTTACTAGCTCAGTGCAAGAGGCTCAGAAGAAAGCCCAGATTGAGCTGAAGCAATCAAAATCTGTTAGATCACGAGAATTATGTCAAATAATTAAACAGCGAAATGCTGCCAGGGGGCAGTTTAAGAGGACAAGAAATAGACAGGATAAGATCATCTTCAATAGACTGTGTGATGCGGTCAAGGTTCGTACTAACTACTGTGCACAACTTCGCTGGGCGAGCTACCTTGAGTCTCTATCCAGAGATGGCAACTCCACATGGAAAGCAGTGAAAAGACATAAGAAAGGCTACAATAACATTCTGCCCCTTACAGGCCCCCAGAGGATACATTACACTGAAACTAAGAAGGCAGAACTTTTAGCACAGCATCTGGAATCTCGGTTTCGCACATACAACATTCACGACCCAACAACAGAGCAGTTAATTTCTGACTTTCACAACAACTACATAACAAGCCCATACACAGGCAACACGATATCAGTCATGCCATCAGAAGTCTGCGCTTACGTCAAAAAACTGAAGAATAATAAGAGTCCTGGCCATGATTCAATAAACAACAGAACGATAAAGAATTTTCCGGTCAAGATCATACTCTACTTCACCAAAATAATAAATCTCATACTTCAGTAGCAGCACTTTCCTACTAGCTGGAAGCTGACCAAAATCATTCCCATTTTAAAACCGCAGAAGCCTGCAAGTATGCCTCAGTTGTACCACCCAATAAGCCTATTGTCATCACTCAGCAAGTTCACAGAAGCGGTTATACTTCAACGCATCAATCAAAATCTGGAGCAAAATGATATTATAATTCCATACCAGTTTGGATTCAGGAGCAAACATTCGACAGTCAACCAGCTTTACCGTGTAGTAGAGTTCATCAGCGAAGGAATGCAGCAGCATAAGGTCACTGGAAGACTATTTTTTGGATATAGCAAAGGCTTTCGATCGTGTATGACTAGATGCACTCATATACAAACTAAACAACGTGGGCTTTTCAGTTTACATCACAAACATAATTAAATCCTACCTAACAGGTAGACACTTTGGAGTTTATGTTCAAATACACTCTCCACACGTAGACCCATCCTTGCAGGCGTCCCCCAGGAGAGTCTGCTTGGACTCGTTTTAACATATATGTGAACGACATTCCCACTACACCCAACACAACACTTGCAATGTATGCTGATGACACTGCAATCCTCACACAAAGCGCATTTCTTCGCCGAGCTATACAACGGTTACAAGTATACATTAACATGCTCGAATCTTGGCTGCAAAAATGGAAAATCAAAGTAAATGTTGACAAAACACAGGCAGTCCTATTACTAAAAAGGTAAAGTTCCCCATCAAACTACAGTGTTACGGAAAAGAAATCCCATGGGCCAAGCAAGTCCTTTATCTTCGGGTGATCCTCATTAAAAACCTTACATGGGCCCCACACGTTACATTTATCATCAGAAAGTTTCGAGTTAGTAAAGTTACACTTCACCCCTTAATTTCTCGAAACAGTTTACTTTCAATAGATAACAAGCTGCTCCTTTACAATACCATTATGCGTCCCATATTGTGTTATGCTTGCCCAGTCTGGGCATACTCTTGTAAATCTTCAAGAAAAAAAATACAATCTGCACAAAATAGTGTGTTAAGGCAAATCACCAACTCGCCATGGTATGTTCGGAATAAAAAAATACATGAAGAATTACGAATTGAAAAGCTTAATTTCTTCTATTGCCGGCTAGCCCGGAAATTTTATGATAATCTACCTAATATTAACAATCCGGTTATACGGTTCTATGATTATGATATACATGATGTAGCCAATAGCAAACAGCCTATGGCCATACTCAGTAATTATCCTGACTAACTGTGATATGTGTTCCTCTGCTTTATTAGAATTCAGCTTTTATTATAGTAAACAGAATGTAACTTAATTAGTAACTTGACCCTTAAAATCTCACCTACTTTTAAGCACCATGAGACTCCCACTTGTATCTGTTTATATGCTTAGTAGTAAGTGTCTTTGCAGGTTGTTCTCGTTTTTTCTGACTGTCGACAAGCTATAATATATTAGACACAATTAGTCCATCTTGTTCATAGTAAGACATGACATATATTATGATCTGGTTCTCAAGTTATACGCTTGACATTATTCGCAATTACTTGACTGTTCTACATGGGGTAGGGTTTTCTACCCAGGCACCCTGGTATTACACCATTTTTCTACAGTGAGACAAGAGCAAATCTTGAAATTTATTATCCTTGGTCGATGCAAGGAGAGTCAAAAGGAAAATCTACAAAGCCATCAGCCGTGGATCTTCAGGACCTACCGATGGACGATACAGAAAAGCTCCAGAATCTGGCAAGAATTTTCGCTACTTTGTTTGATGAGACGGCTCGTTGGCTCACATCATGACATAAGAGATAGATAGGGATGCTAATCTCCTTTACAGAGCAGACCCCTATAGATGCAACAAGCTTCAGAAGGAAATAACTGAGAAGTATATGAGGGAGATAATTAGAAATAAAATTATAATTCTTACAAGTAGTTCCTACGCTAGTCCAGTGGTTTTGTGTCGGAAGCAGAAAAATCCCTTTCCTCCCCTCCGCGGGAAACTGATATAATTTTCAACTCGAGCTAGGAAAATTAACATTATCTACTTATAAGGAATTTTTTCCTTCTTTAGGGCAAACCTTCGTGATGTAATTGGAAGCACGGCCGGCTAGCAGTCTGGAGTTTCAGTGTTCGAATCCCGGAGTGGGCATTGCAGATTTTGCATGATTTATGCTTTGAAAAACTTAGTGGCTCAGCAAACGGTGTCCGAACTAAAATATAATAAACGATAATTCATCACCAGCTGGACTTGGCGACTGGATCTGTCAACACTTTGACTCAGAATTTTTGTAACGCCGCCTACATCCGAAGGATGAAATGTTTTCTGCCATATTAGTGGGTATTCTTAAAACTATGTCTCCCGTCTAGTGTACCCATTCATGTATTATCTTAACGTGTTATCCATGTGTTTTCTTTTCTTTTCTTTCTGGTTTTCTTTTTTTTTTTTTAGCAATTTAGAATGAAAAAAAGTCTTTGTAATAATAATTGTTATCGATAAACTATTCTTATAACTAGAAATTGTTTTACGTATCATCTTCATGTGTTATGCATGTGCTGGCTTTTGACTTTCTAGTAATTTAGAATAAAATAAAGTCTTTGCAATTATAAATACTACTGATAAAGTATTCTTATAACTAAAAATTGTTTACAATTAAAAAACCCGCCAAAATGCATGACTGGACATAACGGAAAAGAACCAATCAAACATAATGTGTTCTTAGCCTCCTTATTACGCAATTTAACATAATCACTAAAACCACAATTACGCAACAGCTGATACGTTGGAATAGGTGTAGCCGAAAATTGAATTCGGGATTGATATATACTACGTCATTAGGGAGGCACATGTAGATCATCTCTAAGATGCGTTCTTTTCTTCAGAGGATTGGACTGATACGTACTGCTTTGTTTTTTTTTTTTAGCACCAGAGGTGCTATTAGTCACGAAACTCACTTTTTATCCGCATCACTTTTCGACTTTGCAGTCATCAAACGGTATATTATTATTTTAAAGAAGATTAAATAATGAAGAATCTGTATGGGTGCATGTATGTGGATTTTAAAAAAACAAAGGCACCTAGAGCTGTCACATTTTGTATTTACATAGTCCTCCACCCGAACATGTATATCTCGAAGACCCAATTTTTTAATTAAGAATGTTTTTATTTATTTCATATTTTGTAAAAAAATTAATGAATTTTTTGTTAACAATCTCAGCGATTTGAAAGGCAGCAGTGGCAACACTGAAATTAAACATTTTATCTCCAACGTTTGAGACGTTGCCATTTTTATCTCCAACGCGCATGACTCTTGACATTCGGAAAAACTAGTAAGATATTTATATTTCGATTTTAATCAACAAACTTGCCTACTTGAAAGCAATGAGTTGCCATTAACAGAAATAAAATACTTTTGTGCATGGTTGTTGCATTCAATAAAGTGTAAGATTTTTAGTCCAAAGGGGCTTTGTCCCTGAAGGACTATTGTTTTCGTCTTTCGATTTTGCTTTGGAAACATTAAATGTCAGTTCACTTTTCAAACTGTTGCCACCAAATATTGCAGCCCTGTATTATATTTAAATAAATTAAATAATGAAGAATCTGCATAAATATATATATGTTGCTTGCACTGTGATAAAAAACTATACCTACAGCCATGAAATTTTTAATAACGTAATCCTCCACTGAATATGGACGTCTGGAAGCTTTACTTTGGAATTTGTTTTATTATCGCCTTTACATTTTGCAAAACTTTAACGAATTTTTGATGAACAAATTCAAACGATTTAAAAGCAAGCAATGGCAACACTACGGGAAAAAAAAACTTTTTTTATCTCCAGCGCGCGGAACTGTGTATCGGAAATTCTAAAGATAAGACTCATTTAAAAATTATTTTGCAATATAGCTGTTGAACATGAATTTTATGGTCTAAGTACGAAGAATACGATATTTAATAAATAAATGTAACACAGAAAACGTTAAAAAAAGCCCCTTTGGACGTAATTTAAAAATCTGAAACATTTCAGATTTTTTACTTCTAAATTTATTCTGGAAAGTTGTTGAGTAACAATCTAAGCGATTTAGAAGCAGTATACATAGCTCTTAAGAATATTCTTTTCTATATATTAATATGATTGATTCGTTCGTACTTTTCTGTTATGCAATTGCCACGCATTTGTGTGTGTGTACTCTTTTATTATGCATCTGCTACGCATTTGTGTGTGGGTCTGAACTCTTCTGTTATACACCTACTACACATTTATGTGTGGGTGTGAATTCTTTTTTATGCATCTGTTACGCATTTGTGTGTGTGTGTGAATACGAAAACGGTTTGGTCCCCAGATGCCGTTACCGTTGGGTCTTGGCGTGTGTTTGGCTTCTTTTTCACAGGCTCCAAAACGCGTAGCAGGAGCATAAAAGAAAACTACTGATAGATTTAAATAAAAATGTATTAAAATCATAAGATGTCTAATTAGAAATATTAAAATTTTTATGAAATTGCACTAGATGGACTCACTGAAATCAGTATATACGCTTCCTTTTTCATGACAATGATTTTAAACGGCTACTTTTTAAAGAAATAATATAGAGAATACAAATAATAATTAAATAAATAAAAATTTGAAAGCTTTCAGTTTTACATTACGCCCAAAGGGACTTTGTTAACGTTTTGTGTGTTACCTTCATTTATTAAATATCATGTTCTTCACACTTAAACCATAAAATTCAGTTCCACAGCAATATCGCACAATATTTTAAAATGAACATATCTTTAGAATTTCCGATACACAGTCTCGCGCCCTAGAGATATAATTTTTTTTTTCTTTTCGTATTGTTTTGCCATTGCTTGCTTTGAAATCGTTGAGTTTGTTAATTAAAAATTCGCTAAAATTTGACGAAATATGAAATAGATAATAATACAAATTCCAAATTTGGGCTTCCAGATGCCCATATTCGGGTTGAGGCGTACGTTATTCAAAACTTGATGGCTCTAGTTACCGTTGTTGCTTGAGATAAAAAATGTTTTTTTTTTTTTTCCGTACAATGTTGCCACTGCTTGCTTTGAAATCGTTGAGTTTCTTAATCAAAAACTCATAAATGCTTTACAAAATATGAAATAGATAATAAAACAAATTTCAAATTCAAAATTTGGGGTTCCATATGCCCATATTTGGGTGGAGATGTACGTTATTCAAAATTTCATGAATCTAGGTTTCGTTGTTTTATCACAATGCGAGAAACGTACATACATTTACGCAGATTCTTCATTACTTAATTACTTTAAATATAATAAAGGTATCTAATCTTTGGTGGCAACAATTTAAAAAGTGATTCGTCGTTTGTAGTGAATAGACGCAAAACGCCAAAATGAAATTAATAGCCCTTCTGAGCAAATTTCCCCTTTGGGCTAAAAAAAAAATCTGAAAGCTTTCAGATTTTATACCACGCCCAAATTTGCGCTTTTTTAACGTTTTGTGTTTTATCTGTATTAATTAAATACCATGTTTTTCGCACTTAAAACATAAAATTTAATTCAACAGCAATATCAGAAAATATTTAAAAGAGCATATCTTTAGAATTTCCGATACAGTGTCTCGAGCAACAATGTCAAAAAGTGATTCACTGCTTATAGTGAATCAACGCAAAATGTTAAAACGAAACTAATAGCCCTTCTGTGCAAATTGCCCCTTTTGGCTAAAAAGCATGGTAACACTTTAACGGAAATTCTAAAGGTATGCTATTTGTTTAATATTTTGTGATTTTGCTATTGAATATTACGTGGCGTAAGTGCGAAGAAAGCGATATTTAATAAATAATGTTAAATACGGAGAAAGTTAATGATAAAAAGAAAAAAAAATTGTAAGCCATCTTGCTAAGAAAATTGAACTTTGATATGACGAACTGAGAAATAACTGAATAAATAGAAAAATATATGCCAACACTTCATACAGTATTGGAAGTTCTAAACATATACTACTATACTGCTTTTAAAAATTTTATTTTAAAAATTTGCTACGGAATTGTGTATGGCATGAGTGCGAAGAAAGCGATGCTTAATAACAAAGCTAAAGGGGGGGGGAATGCATCAGGAGTGAATCTAAGAGCAGACTGATAGATGAGCTCGACGCATAAAAAAAATTAACAAACCATCAGGTGCGACGTTAAAACGGGATCCTTTCAGATTTTCTTTTCACTTGGTTAATTCACTATAAACCTACAAAATGACTCTGGAGTTTTAATTTTGCTCAGGCAACAGGCAGTTTTGAATTGCGCTGTTCCGTGTGGAAAGGATTACTTTCAGTCCACTTTCGTTTCTAACACGTGATGTGAAATTATAATGCCTACCATGACGCGCCAAACTGCTGTTCAGAGTAAAACACTAAATTATATATACATGTCTTAGAAATGTATATTATTTTACAGATTTATTTTAAGAATATTTAATAGAAAATGGAAAGAAAAAGAATATATTATGGAAAGAAAAGTTCATAAGCCTCTATTGGGGAAAAAAAAAAAAATTCTAAAACAATATCACTAAAAATGTCTAAATATATAACAGCTATAGCTTTTATATATTTGGATATTTTATATATTTCATATATCGAATGAAAAATTTGCTAAAAATATCATGGGACCTTAAATTCTGCTGTAAACGTAGTATGCAGGAAGTCTAAATTAGAACATATGTTCTCTAGATATTTTTAAAAATGTTATAGGTTATTTGTGTTGTTTTCACAAAACAGTGCATGACTTTTATCAGACTTACAATTTAAAAAATTAAAAATTAATCAATAATGCAAAAAAAAAATTCACGAAAGTCTTGATTCATTTGGAAAGAGGAACGTTGCTAAACTGACAGATGTTTAACGTCAGAAGATTTAGTAGTTGGTGGGCTGTCTATTGCTTTTAGTACTCATTTCAGAAGTTTGTCATTGCATGAACTAATTGTTAATAATTTCGTTTCCAGTATCTTTTTAGGCCTTGCCTTTTTAGGCGTTTCCTTAAGTTTGGTTTTAACAAAATGCTATATTTCTTTACTTGCAACTTTAGTTTTTAGAAATTAGTGTAATGGATTCAAATCGAGAGATTTAAAAGACATTTTAATCGTTTCAGTACAACTATAACATTATTGAAAGGCCCACATTCAAAACTGCATATATAAGATCATGGTCTTTGTAATATTTATTTCTGATACGCAATTTTTTGGCTAATATTTTTCAAGTTCTTATTTCAGACAATCATGCCCACCCGAGTATTCAGTAAAATCACTAAACACTGGTAATTCAACCCGAATTCAAGGGCTAGAGAGCTCAGAAGGGAATTTTTGTGGGTGGTGAATTTATATTATGTAAATACGAGACAGTCTCATTAGAAAGACGTCAACAAAGGCATCCCTTCCTTTAGACAGATGGCCTACGAGTGACTACCTCAAATGAATGCTTAGCTGCAAACTGAATAATTCAATAGAATCCTATTTCAGACTACTACTTATTAAGCAGTGCCAAGCTCTTCAGATTTAGCTTCCTTCTTTCTTTGCGAGACCAATTGAACCAAAAACATTACATTGACCTTTTACTTACTCATGTAATCTAACTGCACTTTGAAAAATGTCTAGTAATTCTTTGATTTTATGAATAACAATCTGAATAATTTTGTTTTTCTTGCAAAAATTTTGTTCGAGTGGAACGAATATGGTATTTAGCTCATCCACACTGTATTATTGTTGTTTCTAGTCCTTGTGATCTGAGAAGATATCTCGATCAAGCCCATGAATTCACAATGGCCAAGAGGTAGTGTGTGCCTGTCGGCTAGAGCCTTGTGCATGCTACAGGTGACTGCAACACACGATTTTGCACAGCTGCATCCCAGTTTTGAAAGAGACCGTCAGGGTAGGGATCCGAAGGTCGCTTACCCCCTCTTGCCTTGCCAGCAACCTCTCGAGAAGGTTTTTGGTTCGGCACTATTCTAAGTACTTCCATGCCATAATGACACTATACATTTATAAACATCTGTGCCTTCTCCGGCGTTCAAACCCAGGCCGAAGTCTTTGATAACCGATTCTCCTACCAGCACGCCAAAAAAAATGGTAACGTGTATTATTTTCATAGATTATGGAGAAATTTTTATAACAAATCTTTCATTTTAATTCAATAGAAGGACTTTTTTAGTTCTGAACAACGGATTTCTTGTCATTTCAAAGTATATAATGCTATTGCTAAGGGACCTTGTCTCTTCTTATTTAGAGCTCGATTTTCTTCTTTGAACTTGTTCATAAAGTTAAAAATAATAGTATACAGCAGATTCATTTTTTAGCAGTTTCTCTTACAAATTTATAATTGTTTTGAAATGAAAAGTAATTAGTTTTCTAATATTAGTCAATATTTATTTAAGATATGAATATTTGTTCCCTCCTTTCTGCATTCCTTAGAGGTGCAACGTTTAGCACACTTGGCGCGTATTCAAGAGGTCCAGGTTCGAGTACCGGCGAAGGCACTTCTCATTTCTCATGTCTCCTGCTTCAAATTTACCTATGACACCACAGTGACGTCCGAACTAAATATGTGCTGGATGATGATTCTTCATCACCAGGATTCGGCAATTGGGTTCCCTAATCCCCAGTCGCCCTTTGAAAGGGGAAATATATAAGCTACAACCCTCTTTTTTATTTTCTTCCCTTTTCTGCATGCTTTCGTGGTGTAACGGTTAGCACACTCGGCGCGAATTCGAGAGGTCCAGGTTCGAGTTTCGGCAGGGGCATTGCTCGTTTCAAAATAACCTAATGTGGCGCCTGAACTAAAATGGCGGTGGATGATGATTCTTCACCGCTAGGATTTGACGATTAGGTCCTCTAACCCCCAGACGGTCTTTAAAAGGGGGAGTGTATGAGGTATTTTCCTTCTCCTTTCTTTGTAATGGTTAGTTCCCTCGGGGCGTATACGAGAAATCCAAGTTCGAGTCCTGGTGAGAGCATTGTTCATTTCTGATGTCTCCTGCTTCAAATTTACCTAATGACTCTACAAAGATACCACGATTTTATGAAGTACAAATTGGAATTTATTTTAAAAATAAATTTTAAAACATAAATCAAACTGTATTTGAGTTATTGTTGCACTGTCAAAGCAAAAAGAACACAGGAAGTTAATTTAAGTTTTATTTCTCCGGTAAACAATAAATAAATAAAAGAATAGTGTTCAAATTTTTGAGGATTTCTTTGCATTGCTTGTTAATTTTTATTAATTTCTTAGACATTGTTTAGTTATCATTTTAATCAATGTTATGAATAGATATGTAAAGAAAGAATAAGGATATGATTTATAAAAGATACAATGTAAAAAATATTATAATGCAACTTCTTATGTATCGTTTTTACAACTGGTTAGGGTTATTCAATTATGGCAAAGCGCACGAGGGCTATCTGCCTAAGGAGAGGGATGCTTTCGTGGAGGACTTTCTAAGGGAAACCGGCTCATATGCGCGTTACACATTGGGAAAACCACGAAAGCGCCCATGCAGCCAGCCCGTTCGCGGGATTCGAACCTCGGACCGAGCTGCCAGTGTTCAGCGTCTTTACCGCTCGGCCGCTGGTGGGCCCGTTTTTACAACTGAATCTAATGGGTAAAAAGACACTGAATGTTGCAGCATTCCAAATAGAACTTAAAGAAAGCCTTGCTTCTAATCCGTGATCACACCCTATACAGCAGTTTTATTCTAAAACGATGCTAAATTTAATTTTATAAAACCAAAAATAAATTTTATCCGAAAATTTCGGTTAAAAAACTTACACTGTAGTTACATTAAATTGAAATAATATTCCGTATTAATATTTAAACTTCTTCCGCAGTTTTCATTATGTTTTATCATTAATATATATCCCCCATTTTTTTAAAAAATGGTGATCTTCATTGAAATTTTTTTAATTTATCCTTATTTTATTTTATATATATTATTTTCCCTATATTTTGTATCTGTTTTTCTGCATAATTTTTTCTACCGACAGATCATTCACTTTTTTACTCCACAAACTGTCTGGAGGAAAAGATGATGTTTACGAAACTCGTTACGCTTCTTTGGCAAACTTGCACATTTAATGGTTTGCAATTATGAGAAATTACTACGCCAACCATTCAAATGATCTAAACAAAGCCCATTAAAGAGAGGAATTCATGAGCGGCAGCCGGGAAGCTAGAGTTCTAAAAAAATTTTTTTTCCCCGATGCTTATATTAGACCAATGCGCTCAAGAGGCATCTTTTGCGAAAAAGTGCCTTTATATGGTACTAGTTCTTAATGAAATATAAATAAATAAAAGCTAATCAAATAGAATATAAAAAGTAATGAAAAAATATAAACAAATCAAATAACGTATAAAAAGTGATGAAAAAATAAAAAGTTAATTCAATAGAACAAAAAGAATGATCGAAAGATTATACTTCTTTTATACCTTTAATTTCATACAGCAGAAGAATCTATATTATTAACTAACCTAGTTTTTCTATTAAGTTTTCAATTTGTAACTTCAGAAGAAATTTCGGCGTGCTCTTTCATATACAACCTAGAAAATAAAATTCTTTCCCTTGTTTTCGCAAATAAAATTCTATACATTTTCTTGAGTATAGTCATCTATAGAGCAGCTCGGTATTTCATTTAATAACAACTGTGCGACTAAAAAATGCCAATACAAGTTCCTCATTCATTCCATATATTTGTATTAACTTTCCAAAGAAGGTATTTTAGTGACAAAGATTCAGACGAAGTTCGATCTCATTGGTCATTTACTCTCATTTGCGGAGTCAACAATCGTAGTTTTTCGAGCTTCTGATTCGCTCTTTCCATATATGGTCGTGCATTCCAAATTTGGAGACCCCGTTTACCAAATATGGCTACGGCGCTCTCTTCACGTGAGACATTGATGGCTCTTTAACACTATAAACATTAGCCGTAAAATAGGCGACAGCAGTTTAAATCGTTATGAGAACAAAATTTAGATGATTGAGGAAGTAGAAACATTTTCTAGTTGCGACTTTTATTTTATGTGTTATTATCTAGCAGAACTATCTTTTGTGCAGTTGTATCCCAGCGCGCTTCTGAATTCACATGCTCTCAGTTACAACGTAACAAGCGAGTGACGAAATACTCTATCGAATCCGCTATCCATGTGCGATTCTGAATCGAAAGGGTTGAATGGTTTTGACCAGTCCACGGCGGCATGCAAAGTTCATTTAGGGACAGGGGTCGAGATTTAGGTTATCATCATCCAAAATCATCTGCGGAAGAAATACCTGAAGGCGAGCCGATGGTTTTGGGAATGAACAGTGAAAGTTATCAGGCCAACGGCCTCGACAACGAGACATACGAACTGAACAGTAGAGAAGGACCATCCGCTGTTGGTGTATCAAAAAAATCTTTGCCAGCAAATGGAAAAAAAACTAAAGGACGAGTCAAAATCAAGATGGAATTTATCGATAATAAATTACGCCGATATACGACTTTCAGCAAACGAAAAACTGGAATTATGAAAAAGGTCAGTCAGTCAAATATTTATTTATTTATTATTACTTTGTGGTTCATGTGTAATAATTTTAGATCATACATTTAAATTTCTTGTTGCCTGTAAATTATGCAAGTAATTTCAAGGTGATCGGTGAAGGTGTTTCGTAGAAGAGCGACATATCTCTACCATGTGCTAAATGCATCTGTTGTAACTGAAATGCCCTTTGACCGGTCTGGTTTCCTGTTAGTGTTATCGCATATTTTCAGTGTTAAAAAGATTTCGAGAGAAAAGCAGAACAGTAATTTCAGTTCAAACTATATATATATATATACTTTATTTCTAAGTAAAGATTCATTAACAGTTGTATTCATGGAGTGTTACTCAACTAGAACATCTGTTGCATGTATTATACATTAGTAATTTATGATGCATGTAATAAAATTTTCACATTTCATATTGAGGCAAAAAGTTTCAAAATAGTGGTAATGGTATTTTCCCAGCATAATTAATCTCACTTATGATCTTGACAAATTTTCTCAGTCATTCAATTTCCATGTAGTTGTTGATACAAGAAACAATTTATCAAATTGCATAGTTTCAGTTTATGCATTCCTGAAATACAGACATTGTGAGAAATTTATTGTTTTAAAAAAATATTTCGATACTTTTACTTTCTTTTTTTTTTAAAGCTAAATATGCGTAATTGTAGATGATAAATTTTCATATTTATTTTGGCATGTATAACTGATTTTGTCACATTTAAAAATGACTGTATTTTTTTTTATTTATGTATTTATTTTAACATTCAAATTTTTGACATTGGCCCTTGACTGTAATTTTAGTTTCTTCATAATGTAAAAGCAAATTACTTGTATATGTATATGTATATATTAGATATACTTAAATTGAGATTTAGAATGTAAATCCTTCTGCCTCGTGTGTATTTTGTGTGCTTATTTCAATTATGCATTTGATTTCATGCTGATATAAGCAATATTTATATCTATATATATTGTATAATATAAGTTCAATTCTCAAGTAATATATTATTTTGGTAATGAACATTTCATATTTATCTCATTAAACATATTTTTTAAATTATATGATTGAAGCTGGGAACGTAAAAATCAGAATGTCCAGTTAAATTTGTGTATTTTCTTCTTTTAGTTTACTTTCTATCATGGAAAATTGATTCATTTGTGTTGCATATAGTTTTACTTTTATAAAGTTCACAGGCATAATTTTATAATTTCTAAAACCATATATGAGTGTTTATTCATTTTGTATTTAGATATCTGTATCAATCGTTTCTGTCGTCATAATGTTGATATCAACACATTAAAGAAAAATTATTCTTTTTTCAGACAGGGACATAATTTTGAAATGTCATAT
Organism: Stegodyphus mimosarum; assembly: GCA_000611955.2. NCBI lineage: Eukaryota > Metazoa > Arthropoda > Arachnida > Araneae > Eresidae > Stegodyphus > Stegodyphus mimosarum. The sequence goes on along the minus strand of KK121373.1, from coordinate 223,287 downwards.
TACTCATCTATTATGTTCTTGTTTTACTTTGTAACATTCTGTAACTATAGCTTTAAAAAATAAAGAATGCAAAATCTTTATGAAAAGTTTATTAAAGTAATTGTTATAAAAATATCAGTAAGCATGTAGTTGGGTTAATGAAATAATTATTTGCCTTGCATCTGTTATTTTGTTGGACAAAATGATTGAAGGTTCTGAAATTGTAAAAGATAATTGATTTCAAATTGAATTTTATGTCAGTTTTTTTAAGTGCATACAGACAGTACAACGATAAAAGAATTTTGCTGTCTAAAATTTTATTTGCAACTTAGGAAACATTTTAATAATCTCGTCTTCACCTTTTAATGTTTCAGAATATTTGAAATGTAATTTTGTTTTTTTAGTATAAGCTCTTATTGTTTTGTTGGAGATTATTGTGTGTGTTAAAATTATTGAATACCTTTTTTTTTTCTGTTGTAGCGAATTAAATTTTCTAAATTTTTCTGATTATACTAATGATACATGCACAGTATATTTAAATTTTTTTTTTTGAATTTTATAGCAGTATATAAATAAAAAAATCTGACGCTTGTGTCAAAAAATTTAGCAAAAGCAAATATTATCCAGTGCATGAAAACTTTATTCAAAAGCTAAGATGCAGTGATAATAGAACTACAATCATTTTTAATATTTTCGTTTTCTTCTACTAATTTCTGACTTTATGGAATGAAACTGCTGTAGTAGTCTGTGTTAGTAAACAAAATTTATTAAAATTTTTTTTGTGATTATCTATTGTAAGAGTCTTGGAAATATGTAATTGTTTTATTCTGTTTGGAATAGCTTATATATTCTATTTTAATACCTTAACAGAGCATGTAAGGCATATCCTTTTGTTTTAGAAGTGTTCACAATAACCTTTTGTTTTAGTAAGAAGTGTTCACAATAATCATTTTCATTGTCTTTGTTGACTGGTAAAGTTAGCACCCCTATAAAATAAACAAATCAAAGCAAAATATGCCTTTCTTTTATTTATGGACTGTGAGAAGAACCTAGCTGGAATCCTTCAAAAATCAGCTCTACTGCCTATGCAATCTATGCTTAGAGCTGGTCCTGTATTTTGTGTATTTTTTTGCTCAATAAATACTGCACAAAAGAAGGAAAATTGTGATTTAAAATATTTTATTGATTATCTACTATATGAATCTTGAAAATATAATTGTTTTATTCTATTTGGGATAGCATATGTTCTATTTTAATACCTTAATGTAATTCATATCCTTTTGTTTTAGTTTTTCATGTTGAAATTTAAGAATTTTTTGAATATTTTCTTTTTTATATGCTATATATAATTTAAGAACTGAGTTTATACTGTTTAGAACATTTACGTTTTTGTCTTTAAATTTGGTCACAATTTATATTTTTAATGAAGGATAGAATTGTTTTAAGTTGTTAATATTGAGCATGGCTGTCAGTGCTTTTTAATTAGTTTTTAGAATAAATAGTAGGCTTGGAATGCTTAACTATATCTTATATAAATTAGTGTAATATTGAGCTACGGTAAATTTAGTTTCAGAGAGTAAATTTTACATTATATTGATTTTTCTGTATTGAAGGTTTATCTCATTTATCAAATAAATGGAAAGGTCTTTACTGACATGGAATAAATCAGTATTTGAATGTTTTGCACTGTTGCTGAAACTTGTTAATGTTTATCATTTAAATATTTAACCATGTTTTTTTTCTTTTTATTCATGTTATTTAATTGCATAACATGATTTTTTAAAAAAATTCTGAGAGTCTTCAATGCAGAAAGTATGCAAATATACTTTTAAACATCAAGATCTCTCAAGTAAAATGACTGAATTTTAAACTATCGAAGAAGTTAAGTAATATTGCGATAATATTTTTTCATCAAAAAAGGGTATTCATTTTTCATAAGATTAATTTTATATTATAATTATGAAATAAAAATCTGCATTGAATTTTCATTACAGGCCTATGAACTGTCAACACTAACTGGCACGCAGGTCATGCTGTTAGTGGCAAGTGAAACTGGCCATGTGTATACATTTGCTACACGTAAACTCCAGCCAATGATTACAAGTGAGGCTGGTAAAGCTCTAATTCAAACTTGTCTAAATTCTCCTGATCTTCCACCTGAGCCTGGTGCTTCAGGACTTGACCAAAGGATGAGTGCTACAGGCTTCGAGGAAACAGATCTCACTTACAGTGTTGCAGATGACTGTGAGAAGGTAATGATATGCTTTTATATTTTTCGATAGTGGTATTTTTAATTTTATCTTTCATATTTTATGTCTGTCCAAATGTATTTTTAACTGGTTAATGTTTCCGTATATTAATTAATTAAAAATCTCTAATCTTTACAGAAGTCAATGACATTTGTGGTTGGAAGTGCTAATTTTAAGTCATTTCCCATGACAGATTTATAATATTTATAATAATTGATTTTAAAAATGCTGTTTAAGTTGTGTAACTGCATTTAAAGCTGATTGTTTCTTATTTAAGTATTTATTAAATAAAAACCTGCACATTAATTTGTTTTATAAATTTGAGCAGTTTTGGTTAACTAAATGATATTATTAACCACTCCAATGTTTAGATTGCCATGATTTTTTCAGCTGAAGAAGTGTTATGGATCTCGGTCTTTCATAGTCTCATTCTGTATTGTTATAAGAATGCCCTTTAAAAGCTATTTTATAATAAGCAGTAGAAATTGCAATAAAGGTAAAAGCAGCTTTAAAAATAACATGGGGAATTTATTATTTAGAGATGGAGAATATATGCAATTTATGAATACTTCATTGTATATTAAGTTTCCTTTATTTTGGAGAAAGAGTTACTTTTGTATTATCATGGGAAGGAAGAATATATCAATATTTATGCTTAAAGAGGAAATATATTCTTCATAATAACACAAATATCACTGGAGAATAGTATATTATGATATTTGAACAACATTTGAATTCTTGAATCTTTTCACCTTTGTTTATTTTTCAAATCCTAAACACAAATTGGTAATTATTTTTTTAAATTTGAAACGTTGGTTAAATAAATGTTAAGTCAGAAGATTATATGATACTTCATAGAAGCACTCATTAAAAAAGGAGAACAATTATTGCAATTACAGTGGCCTTGGATGAACAGCTTAACCGCATATCGAACGTTATACCACACTCTGAATTTTCCATAGGACATTAGTCCATATTAAATATATGATACTCCACAGCATTCATTATAAAAGGAGAACAATTATTGCAATTAAAGTGGCCTTGGATGACAGCTTAACCTCCTGGTTCCACATTGTGCCACACTCTTAATTTTCCATAGGACATTTAGCATTCCATATTAAATATTTAACCATGTAAATTCTAGAAATAATCTTTTAACCTCATTTGTACTAACGGAGTACCCGATGGCAGTCAAGTTAGGTTGAGAGTAATGCATCTAAAAACAGATAGAACGATGCTGCAGTAATCCTTCTCTAATAACGATGCACAAAATACGATTCATAGTCATACATTTTTCAGTCTGATGCGATATGAAACCCACATACAAAATTTTGATAGAAAAATAATTTTCTCTCATTTTATCAGCAACAATGGCACGCAGTTTTTAATGATTTTCGTCTTTCTAATCAAATGGTCATAAAAGGCTCAAGTTCCATCCAATATTTCACCTGTATTTAATTTTGTCGATTAAATGTAGCAAAAAATTTATCAGAATTGATCAGAAATTAATAATGCAAACAAACACACAAACAGACATTTTTTGTGTGTATAGATTTTGTAAAACTTAGATTTTTGATTAACAAACTCTACGATTTGAAAGCGAGCAGTAGCAACACATTTTGAAATAAAGAAATAAATTTATCTCCAATAACCGAGACTGTTGGCACTCGGAAAAAGGAGTGCGAAAATTAATGTTTTCAGAGGTATTAATTAATATCTCATCTGATTAAAGTCGTACGAAGATGGAAACAGTCGAAATGGCTTCTCACAAATTTTTGGAATCAGAAATAATGTATTTAATGTTTTGCAATGCTATTTTTATTTCACTGAAAAACTTACAAATTTTTTATTAACAAACTCTGAGATATGAAAGCGAAGAGTGGCAACGATTTTCAAAATAAAGATGTTCATCTCCAACTTACGAAATTGGTGCCACTCGAAAATTATCGTTTTTCTGAGTTTTTAATTAATATCTCTGATTTTTGCCTTTTTTTTAAAAAAAAAGGTGGACATCGACCTTTTCCAGGACCCACAAAAGAATTGTAGAAAGTTTGGTGACTATAGCTATAGTAGTGACTGAGTTATTAAAGGACAAACACACAGACTTTCTTCTTAATTTCAAGATTCTAGAAAATGTAAAAAAATCAAACAGTTATTGAAGTACTTCTTGCCAAATTACATGGCAAAAATGAATCTCAAAATTCAGGAATTTTAATTATGTATTTTATTTATTAAATTTCGTTTGTATAATCTTAATAAATGTAAGTGTATTTGCAAAAACTGTGCTTAATTTCTTTTATTAAATGCAGATTTCAAATTTGCTCTCATTAAAAATTATTCATTATTAAGTATTAATTAAAAATTATTAAGTAAAAACCTTGCTTTTCGTATTCTTCATTTATGAAGAATTTGAGATGTGTAAAGAATCTCTTAAGGTTTGGATTAAAAAAATTAGATATTATCCCATCTGTAATTCTGAATCAACATTGTCTTATTACATAATGCATAATTTATGGCATTCTAAAGAATTAAGTTTCCTGAAGTCTAATACTTTACTGTTTTTTTGTTTGTTGTAATTTTCAGTATTATATTGTAGTGCATTGAATGTTGTAAATTTATATACAGCTCTTTATTTGTGGGATCTTAAAACCTGGCAGCATTTTAAGTTGTGCCAAAATTTGTTCCTTTACAATTAGTTATACACTATGAATTCATTGGAGTATAAAAAATACTGTTAAATTTTCCACTTGTCTGAGTGTTTTCGTGGTTTACCCATGTGTAATATAAATATGGACCAGTTTCCCATAGGAAGTCCTTCATGAGATCATCTTTTCAGTTAGGCATATAGTTCTCACAAGCTTTACCTTATCCATACATGCATTTTAAGATATTGCTGTTTTTATAGAAATACTTTTGACTAATTATCCAAATCACCAGCAACAGTTACTGTATTTAATCAAGTAACAGTATAGAGCAATAATACATATCAGTTCTAAATACTCTATGGAGTATTCTATGAAGTACATGTTACTGTACAGTTTTATCAGTTTATTTAACTATAAGGGGGGATTCCATAATATGTTTGTATTTAAAGTTGAGATAAAAACTTCCAGTAGTTTACCTCTGATAGATAAATTCATCAGCATGAAGTACTATTTAGTATTTCATATTGAAGGCTTTATCAAATTGCAAAAGAGCATTTTGTTCTGGCAATCATTAACATGCATATGAATTAACACTCTCATGGCAAAAATCATTAGTGTTTATACACAATATATATTTATAGAATCTCCATCCAATAAATATGCCAAGAGAACCTTTCTGTTGAATTTTTACTGAAAATAAAAATGACCTATGTTGATTATTTTTAGTGCTTCGTGTGATTGATCACATTTTAATTGATCAAGATGTGTGAAATTTGGTTCAGTGCTGTTGGTTTATCATTTTTCATTTAACATATTAAATACTTGTTTTTTATAGTGTAATAATATGTCTCTGAACTAATAGTAGAAGTAGAAAAATGTAATATTTGTTATTTACGAATTGTGTATATTCAAAAGTGCATTTCTTTTACATAAATAAATCTTTAGAAAAATTTTAGACATGCTGAAATTAATTTTAGATGCTTCTGAATATCAGAATTGATTATAGTATTTTTAATATTCAAAATTTCTGAATCAGGTGAGGATTTGTACTTGAAAATCTGCTAAGCTAATTATTTGTTAAATATTTATTATTTTATATGAGAATAGCTATTCTTTGCTAAAGAAGTTGGATTTTTATAATAGAATGGTATTTTGAAACCTAAGTTCTTGTTAAAGCAATAGCAGATATCCTACTCATTAATCTTACAGAAGTTATAAATGCTATTGTGACTTCTCTGACAGTAATATCAGGTCAAGTCAATGAATTCATGGTGGCTAGGATGTCAAAGGCACAAATTCAGTTACCCAGTTTTCTTATTTTCATACTGTAGCCAGAAACATCTGCTAGCATTTATCCAAAACTGAACTAATTATGAATTATACTGTCTTCATTTAGATGCTATAACTTATTTTGCTGTCACAGCATATAAATCTTGATATAGATTCCGAATTGCTTGCAAATGCTACAAAAGAAATCCTTACTTCCAAATTTCTCAGTCTCATTTACTAGTTAAGATCTTCTTCCTCAGAAAACTGCCACCATGAATTAATTATAATGCATATTGCTAATAATGTTCTAGTAGCTAAGTAGTTAATCATTAGTAGTTTATAAGTTCTTTTTCTGGCAACTAAATGATCTGCTTACATGGGATTTTTGTGCTTGGCCTTGATGTGTTACAAATATTTTTCCCTTTCCAACCCAAAAGGCATCTCTCCAATTAGCAGGTTTTCTTGAATCATTTGCTATAACTAACCTACTGATAAATTTCATCTATTGAATTCTAATCTCTGAAGACCAAATGAAAATTCTTAAATATAATTCTCGGTAAGTTCTGAACTTGCCTTTACAGATCTTTGATCCACTCATATACTGCTCCCTCCCCAAAAAAGGCAAAATTTCTAAAATATAGAGAAGGGGGGAGATCTGTGATTTTAATCTAATATGTGCTTTTAAAACTAATAAATAATTTCAAATAATGAATAAAAATATGTATATAGACTGATGGCACTAAAAAATTAAAAATGAAGCACTGTATCCGAAGGTTCTCTAGTTTTAAATTTCTAATTAAAATTGTCATTGAATAGTACAGGGTGCGTCAGGGGAACTTCATTATTGAATAGTACAGGGTGTGTCAGGGGTGTTATTTGAAACGTACGCCATCTAGCAACATTTATTCCGAGAAGGGTGGAATGGTGCTCATTGAAAAGAGCGGTGTCTAACATTTTATGTCATGTAGGTGTAGTACTGATCATGCTGTAAACGATACAGGAACGTGTGCTCGCCATGGAGTCGTACTTTTCAAGTGACCGTTCAATTATTGCCGTGCAACGTGCAATATTGCCCCCGTAGGTCATGTTCCTGATCGGAAATCAATTCTTTTATGGGTGGAAACCTTTAGAGAAACTGGAAATGTATAGGAAAAAAAAACCCTGGAGGTTTAAGGATCATCAGGACACCCGAAAACATCGAGCAGGTTAGGCAGTCAATTTTGCAATCTCCCAGGCGAACTACGTGCAAACATGCAGCTGCTTTTAGGATGTTTGATTGCTCTGTAAGACGAATTCTTCATGAAGAACAACATTTTCATCCATATAAATTGGCAATGGTGCAAAAACTGAATCCGTGCGATTTTCTTTCACAAAAAAATGCATGCGAAGCCGTTCTTGACAATGTGCCTCATGATGCTCTTGTGTTCTTTAGCAGTGAGGCTCATTTTTGTCTTTCCAGTTACATGAATAAGCAAAACATGCGATACTGGAGTGGCATGAATCTCCGAGAACTTCATGAGCAGCCCCTCCATGCAGAACGTGTGACTGCTTGGTGGGCATTGTCCGGAATAGGCATCATTGGACCATGGTTTTTTGAAGAAAATGGTTAGACAGTTACAGTCACTTCTACTAGATATGCCCACATGATTGAGGAATTTTTTTTTTTTTTTTTACAAAACTTGGAGAAATGAATGAGAGGGATGTTTGGTTTCAGCAAGATGGCACCACAGCTCTCACAACACGTATGTCGATGAATCGTTTCTGAGAACATTTCCCTGGATACCTTATCCCCTTACAGAGCGTTCTTCAGTGGCCAATCCGCTCGCCTGATTTAGACTCGTGTGATTTTTTTTGTGGGGCTATCTGAAATCTCTAGTTTACAATGAATGTCCAAAGACCCTGGCTCAAATGAATAACTGTATTCAAGCTGCTATCGACAGCATACCCGTTGATGTGCTGGTAGAAGTGGAAAGAAACTTCAAAACTCGACTATCTCAATGCATTGACCAGAACGCCACCTTAAACCGTAATAAAAAACTTTTAAGTGCCTCTGTATAACTTGGAAAAAATTTAACTGATATCACTTATACTTTTGTGCTATTCATTTTGAAAATAAGGTAGTTTCCCTGCCGCACCCGTATGTTCTTCCAATTTAAAGAAATCAGATTTTTGTTAATAACTGTTACTATAGACTATATACTAGTCTGTATATCTTTTCAAAATTTCATGTGCAGTAAAATCTCTTGTAATAAATAATATCAAATTGACACTTCTGAAGGTTTAGATTTAAATCTGAAATTTAGATTTGTGAGATAAAAATATATAAAATGGATAAAATTACATGGAAATTTAAATGTGCAAAAACATTTTATGGGGCCCAGTATAACTAGTCTTATCAAATTAATGAACAAAGGAATTTATTATAAATTGTCGATTCTTTTTAATGCTTTGGTGGGTCAACTTGGTAGTGTCCATGAAAAAATCACCTTGCAAAGATGCCAGATATACTTCTCTTGCTTGGAAAGATGTAAAGAATGTTGGGATAAATTATGGCATATGTTCATGTTTATAGATGATGAGTCAAGTCAGAAAGATTATCTTGGTTTTAAAATATGTTCAACACACGTGACTAATATCTTGTATTTAATTACATATTCAAAGATGATTAGTGTCATTGAAAAGGAGGTGCAGGTTTAGGTGGATGTAGACAGTTTTATGTCCATCACACATTCTCAAGATGATGACAAAATCAGATGTACTGGGAAAGGATGAGGGGAATGATGAAAACAAACATGGCATGTAGAGAAAAAAAAATATATAGAAAGAAGCTGAGGGAGGATTGCAAATGTATAAGATTTGTTATGAAAGGTTCTATCATCTATGTCAGTACATGATGTTATGAAACAAAGCTCTTATGCCTCGATTATAAGATGTGTGTGTATGTGCCATGTAGGATACTGTTGCAAAGACACATATAAAGAAACTATAAGCCTTTCAAAGTAAAACCTTATGTTTAGTTTTTAGTGTGACCTGGTATGACCATAGCGATGCGACTCATTCGGACCTTAATATTAAAGTAACAGATGTTTTAATTAAGAGATTTATTCAAAATTTATTTTTCAAAATTGAACAGATTGATAATCATGCAGTTTAAAATCTGTCAGTTGATGATCCTGGAGTTTCAAGTACAGCAAAACAACCCAGATCTATCATTGATCAGGAACCTTTCCACTAGCCAAAAGATGATCTCACCCCTCCAGTCTCTGGCAGAGACGCCATCTAAGACAGATGGTGTTCTTGAAGCTCCTATATCATCACCATAAAAAAACTTACTTAATAATAGTATTCCCGAAATAGCTTATTATCTTGCATTTTCCATGAGCTAAAAAGATTATCATCATCACTTTCAAAATCACATCAAT
>KK121373.1:185249-199739 GCA_000611955.2 Stegodyphus mimosarum | reverse complement strand
ATCAGGGAAAAAAAAAAAAAAAAAAAGAGGAAATTTCTGTTTTTTTTAATCGATTAATTTAAAAAAATCTATGAATATTCGCCTGGAAGATTAATGTATTCTCATCAGATTAAAAATGCAGTAAATAAAAGAACCAGAAATTTATATCGGCACGAAAGTATTTAAAGATAAGCGTTTATTGTGTCGTTCATTTGAACAGAAATAAAGTACTTTAAAATGAATAATGCGACAGAGGCGTAAATGTAATAACAAGAATAGGTAAATTAGGTTAATAAGAGTGTTCTTTAAAATTACGGCACATGTGTTATTAGATTTGCAAAAGATATTTCTATATTTAAAGTGAAGGATCACTTTCGACTTTTTCTTTCATTAAAATTATCGACCGATAAATTCTTATAATTTATTAACGGAATTCTGCTTCTCCAACAAATTATCAATTCTAATATATCGAGGTAGTTTTTGATAAAATTTGTAGAGCTGCAGCAGAAGAGCAAGCGATATTTTCGTGGCATTTTACTGGAAAATTAATGAAGCAAATAGCTTTTCAAAAATGATATGCTCAATTTTCTGTCGCTAACTGTTGCCGTTTAAAAAGGCTGTAAAGGAACTTTTTATGTCAAACAGTTGTTGCAAAATCGACTAAACGTTGCTAATATTTTATTAGTAAAATATTTACTGTTGAGAGTTTGTTAGCAGTTTCATAAAAGTATTAATGTAGGAAAAGTTTAGAATGTTTTTTTGCGTGGGGGCGGGGGAAGCAGTAATTTTAAAATATCTAAGACATATGTTTCTATACGGTGAAGTATGAGGCGATTTATACAAAGTAGTACTGTTTGACGTTTGCTTATTTTTAAATGAAATGTTTGGCAGTTTTAATTTATTCAGATAGCTTTGAAAGAAGAAGTTGCAAGTTATATTATTTTTCTGCTAAAATATTTTTTAAATATTAAATATAGTTGTTGAAATTTTCATTGTTGTTACAGGCCATTTTAAATAGTTTCACTGAGCAAACGTTTTTACATCTTACTATGTATTTGTTAGCATGAAAGTTTGTTGCATTTTTAAACGTTTTAGTTATATTTTAGATCTTAAGTAGTTGTTGTTAATATGTCTTGTAATTATATAAAAGAATGTATTGAATTTTTTGTTTTGTTCTTATAGAAATATTCTAATAAGTGTTTTTTCTGCTATATGCTTTTAAAATTGTAGATGATTGTTTCCCAAATCAGGAATTATTTCAGTGTAGAAATATTAATCTAGTCTTGCATTTCGTATTATGTCTTGGTTGTGTCTGTTGACTTTTGTCTGTAAAATAATAAGATTGCTTTTTAAATCAAAATTAAAATTTTTTTAAATAAATGAATAATCTTATACATTATTTTTGGAGAAAAAATTAATTTTAGAACATTTTTATAATATTGATCAGTATAATGAATATAGTATGTTTTTATACTTCATATTTAAATGTTGTGATTTAAAACGGTTTCTTGCGAGTTGTTTACCACCTGTATTCTTGCAAGTGCTGTATAAAAATTTATTCCTATTCAGTTTTTGGAATATTGCATTTTCTAGTGTTGATTGTGTGTAGCTCTTCTTCCTTGATGGAAGTAAGCCAACATAGTATCCATTGTAATTTAACATTTAAAACCGTCCTAACCAAAGGGATGTAGTTTTAGTAGAGCAACCTAATTTATGAAAATAACATGCAGAGCTGGCTCTGTTAAATTAGATGTTTAGTGCCTAAATTTTGTAGTTATGTGTATTTTTTATCTATATTGAATCTTTTCTCCCATGCCTCCTCATGCAGTTTACTCATTTATGTATGGATAGAGCGATTTGTAAATTTAAGGAAATTTCTTCCATTATGAAGAAAAATTCGCGCTCTTCACAAAAAAGTACATCAGAGACAATTTACAAAGTTTTTAATAATTCAAAATTCCTGTTAAATAAATAATAAGAAGACGACTCCAAGAGACGATGTTTGAGATCCTTTGTAATTTGATCTCTGATTTGTATTATGTACTTTAGAAAAGAACTTGAAATATGTATAAAAAAAGTGTTTATACCCTTAATGTTATTGTGTACATTTTTCTAATGCCATTTGATGTTAATGAAATTTTGGAATTAAAAAAAAAAATTAGCAATAATTACTAAAATCGCACCGAATTTCGTCGAATACATTTTCGAAATTAATGTTCAGAAATTCCTGTCGCTCTGTCCTTTAAATTTTATTATAAGAGTTTATAATTTATTAAGTGCCAAGCGATAGTACCTAGACATTCCAAGTGCCAATTTGTGCGATTTAGCTGCTAAGCACTTTTGATCTTTTTTAAGCTGCCGAAAAAAATACGAATTTTCTACCGTCGTGTCTTACACGTTAGGATATCTTATGTCCTCAGTTATCGTAAGTTGTGTAGATTTATGCTGTTTATCTTACCTAAGTAAAATTACGTTTTTATGAAGATGTTATTAATGAAAGACATACTTTATCAAAATTTACTTTAATGTAGCTTCTAAATCCTAATTTGAGGATGGGAAAGTTCTAATTGTATATAGTTTCAGAAGCATTTTAAAGTATTGTTGATTGCAAAGTTAAATGTGTACTTGTTATTATGTATTCATTGTTGGGTTATACAAATGTCTAAATAGATGACACTATTCCATCCTTAGAGTAAAACTTTCTCAAACATTGTATTCTAAAGTAGATAATTTTGTTTCATTTTTTAACTTCGGCCTTGAAAAAATATTTTTTAATGTTTTTGTAAATGGTAGCTGATGTAAGATTTCATCGTGTAAAATGCCTTTATGTAGTTTTTATCTTAATTAAAAATACTAGTACCATTTTATCGTAAATTAATTTTTTTTATTTTCTTTCTTTCAATTAAAAAGCTTAATATTTGTTTTTAAAAAAGATTATCTTATATTGAAAAATTTTTATCTTCTTAAGACGACGATACGCACAAAAAGCGAGTAAGAACCAGGTCAGATTTAATTATCGTTGGCACTTTGTATCTGCATTGAATTTTGTATCTCTGAGAGCAGCTGTGTTGATGCATATTCAGCGGTGGCGGCGGATCTTTGGGAAATACGGCTGGTTTCCGGTTCCCATTCGATTCGCTTGTGTATGTTAAATCTGAAGGTTAGATAATAACTAAAAGAAATTGGATCTGTCATTGTAAAAATGCTCAAGCTTTTTTACAATCTTTTTTTTTATATTAAAGAGAAATAAAATAAATTTAGTTTATACTTGGGCGTGTATTATTTTGTTCTTTTTTTAACACATTTTTGTCGTGCGAAATTTTATGTAAGTTACAGTGTCTAATAAATGCAAAACACTATTTAAATTCGTAGAAAAAATTATCATTTAAAGCAAAAGGGGCCAACTTTTATAAAGTTTTAGTTTTGTTTAGCCAGTAATTAGAAACCCACCTTATAATAGTTATAAATGGGCAAGGTAGTCTGTAATCAGTGTTTACCATATTTGAAAAATACAAGTGACGTCATTGTGATTCCCGATCCTTTTATAGATTTCCAAATTGTAGCTGTTAATGAAGGTATTAAAGCTTAAGATTTGTAATATATGTATGTGATATATATTAGAATAAAATAGAGTTTGTCGTATACTGTAGAGACATGAAAGGTTCTACAAATACTTCTTTTATTTGTACACAAGAAGGATTTGAGCAGTGGAATGCCGTAGTAAAGGGGAAAAAATAGTTTTAAAGGTAATTTACATTCAACTATAAAATTAACTTAGAAAGAAAAAAAAATCTAGTCAGTGTTTCCGTGTATTAGAATTATTTTGCGTTTTTGAAACCGCAGCAAAAAGACGGATGTGACGTCAGAGTTTTCCGCATTAATAACTGCTTGAGGAAGTTTTTTTTAAATTGTTTTTGAAAATACACTAACGGAATCTTCTAAGTAGAGTATTACCCAAAATTTCTTAAAACTGGATGAAATGCTTTGCTAAGCAAAATGTTTTAAAATTCTTGACTTTTAATATGTTGTAATAAAAACTTATTTTGAAAAGTAAGCGATTTTGGTTTGGAAGCGATATCGCTTGTCTTCAATCGTTGTAACACTGATTATGGAGCGTCTGTGTATATTTCAGATTAATTTTGTTAACAGAACACCGAGGTCAAATTTAAGATTATAGGAAAAAGCAAATTTAAGATGTCATACCATTTTTGAATAGTTCCGTTTAATTTTTAGAGGTAAAGTGTAATTAATAGAAGTTAATAGGAGTTGTGTGCTTATGGCGTATTCTGAAGTTCAGTTTCCAAAGATGATGTTGATAGTTTCAACGTCAGTTTATAATATACATAATGAGTTTTGTGAGGTTATGCTAGTTCCTCCTTAGTTTGGTGTCAGTTTATTCATAATGCTACACTGCAGCGTATCAGTCATATATGACATGTTAAATACCCTAGGTAAAGTCTGCATTTGCTGATAGATAGCAATTCAACGATTGCTTAGTATGTCCGTTATTCTCGAATATATTGTGTGCTGTAAATTAAGAATGAACATATTCGAATTTATTTAAGCCGCCATTTTTTTGACTAAATTCTAATATTCAAGGAATTAAGTCAAAACATGCCGCTAAATTCTTTAGTCGTTTGGATTTTTTTAAACCTTATTATTTGACGCGAATTTAGAAGAAAATCTTATGTCTCTTACAGTATTGTATTTCATGTTTTAATCGTCATACTTTGAAAAATAATAGTATTGTAATGAGGAAGAATACATTGTATGCTCTCCATCCCCTCCACCCGAAAAAAGAAAGTCCGCGGCATGAAAATACTGACTAGTAAATAATTGCCTTAGCATTTTTAAAACTTGCATAATCTTATATTCTTTGGAAAAAGGTTATTTGATTATATCAAAGCAGTCACGTCCGAAGGCTTTACTCATTATCGTAGAGATGATGTCACAAAGTTACCCTGCTCGCTATTAAAATTGTTACACCAGGAAGGAAAGCAAATACCAGAAGCTTATTTATTGTACATATGCAATATAATGGGGGAGGGCGCATGATTAAATTTATAGCTGGTTTGGAGAATACTATGTGTAGAATTCAGTACACAGAATTACTATCTCTGGCAGCAGCAACGGCTGTAATTCGGCTGAGCATCGAGTTGAACAGAGCTTGGAGGACAGATACGGGTACTTCATTCCATGCGAGTTAATCAGTTGTAGTGCAATTGCTAGCGAGTGGTGGCTTGCCAATCTCGACAGTACATGACCAGACGTTCTCAATGGGTGAAAGAGCGGGTTTACCAGTTCAACAGTTGATACTACTACTGGTAATATATAATATACATACCGGTAATACTGTACATGGCTATGTCCATCATCATGCTGTACTCAAAACTCGGTTTCGTCTGAGAGGTGATCTGCTGTGTTCAGCGTCTTCTTCTCACAACTGTAGGTGCGTCTGTCTCTACTGTATTGTTGAGGGAAGATGCAGTAATAGTCACTGTGCTGGCAGTCCTTTGTGCTACAGACGTCTTCATATTGCCTTTGCGGACACTTGTCGTCCTGCGCATGAAACAAGCTCCTGACTTGGATTATACGTGCTATGACGTGGGTGTACGATCCTGCAAGGCACTGAAGACGTGTGACCTCTCGGGCCTCAGGACCGGGATTGCTGAGTTCCTGCATAGCATTCAATATGACCTTCCAAGACTCATCGATTACATATTCGTTTGGCAGCCATGACATCCCGACCAACACGAACAGCAATTTCGCTTAACAAAAAATCGTAGTCCCGATAAACGCCGATCCTGTCGCGGTAAAATTCCGATACGTGTTGGGTGGAGTTTCTGCTTCTTACACGAGGCATAACACGACTTTACAAAAACAGCCAGCTTTCAAATGAGAAACCCACTCGGATACAGATTATGAAGTTACTTATGGCGTCCCCGAAGATGCGTTAATAATGTAGATAACAAAATTAAGCCTTTGAGGGCACATGACTGACGAACTAGTAGGTGAAACTCCATGAAGGGTCAAGAAAGTGAGGTAAAAGCGGGGAGGCCATTGTTTCCTCTACTGCGTGTGTGCCAGTCATGGAAATGGACGAGACAAAGTCATGCCGCGCAAGAGAACAAGTAAACGTCGGCATTCAATGCTAGGTTACGAAGTTGTGGTCTCTTTGATCAAATTATCTTCTCGAATGATTTGGTAACTAAGAAGTTCTGAAAAATTTGCAGCATCACACCTAAGTTCAGTTTTGAAAGAATGTTTATTTAATAATGTCCACTACAGAGTCGATTTTCAAGTCATGATGGATTCATTTGTTTCTAATCAGATAATGATCATTTATAGTTCATTTCAGAATCTTATTCTGTACTACCTGAACTGTATGGAAGTCTGCATATGGGTAGCATAGAATTGGCCTTATAATGTATAGGTGTACTCTTCTCTTTGTGTTGAGAGACAGTCCAGAGTAATTTCTTAGGAGTATAGCAAGTTGGTTGGCGATATGACAAGCATTTCCTATGACGTGCTTAACAGGAGCCTTTGTTAGTGATAACCCATAGGTAACTTATATTATTTATACGGTACACAATTTCTTCAAATAAGAACTTATTACTGTACAAGCCTCCCATTTATACATAATGTTAGATGGCATTACTCATACCTATGTTGTGCACATGCTCTGGAATGCTAATCTTTTGCATATCTCCGCATGTAGTACCTTTCATACAAAATTAGCGCTTGCTGCATACCACCTTCATTGTGTAGCAAATAGTTAAAAAAATATTAGGAAATTAATTGGCTTACATCAACAGCAGAAGTCTTACAACAACGAAGCGGCTAAAATCTTCCGTATTATTTAAATCTCAGAAAAATGGTAAAAGCTGCCTACTTTTGAGAAATGTGTGGTAAAAAATTAGTTATAATTATCGTGATTGAAGTTTTCTAAAACGATCCCTAAAATCACAATCGCACAAAATCTGTGATAGAATTTTCAGTGATGAAGGCTAGATGATTTAAAATTGCTGAACGAGAATAATTCAGGAAATTGGATTTAAATACTTGTGTTGCTGAAAGAGGAAATGCCTTGTTAGTGAGACTAATTCGAGGATGGAAACTCCGGTTTGCCAGAGGATATAGTAGTAATTAAACTTGCATATTCTGTAAAGCAATACAGAAACATTATGTAGTCCGATGAGTTCAAATTAAAGTTCTTCCGACACGGTGAGTGCACGAGGGTTAGAAGGGAACTGTAAAGTATTGTAGCCGTTGTATCTTTTACTCACTATGTAATTTTCAGGACGAAGTGTTACGATATTGGGTTGTTTCTGTCAAGCTGAAGTAAGTTTAGCAGTACTGTACGACTGTGAAATGAAGTTATTTGAATGTCTGACAATATTCAAAGCCCATTTTATTTCAACAATTGATTTTTTTCCTTGAAAGCAGTGGTGTATTCCAGGATGTTAACGTTAAGATTTATAGAAAGCCGTGGAAGATTGATTCGAAGAGCACGAGACATCATTCGCACACATGGATACGCTAGCAAGATGTCCTGACCTCACTGCAGTTGAGATAATGTGTAGTATTCTAGCAAAGAATGCAAAATGTAATTTGCACTTCTGTTCATTTGTGATAGTTGTTTGTACAGGGTGGTCATAAAAAACCTTCTCAGTATATGAACTCCTGACGGCCTATCCGCTCGACCAACTGAAATGAAATTACATATATTGTTATGTGAAGGTGTGTGCTCGAGATTGTGATGATTTAAAATTATAAATCTCTCACGATTATGGTTACAGTAAAAAGTTTCGAAATTTTCGACTGTCAACACCCACTTTTTTCCTGCTCAAATTGATTAGCGCGTTGATAAACTATAAGTGGCGTTGGAACGATATATGTACGATAAAAATTACCGTAAACATTTGCAAAAAAAAATATTGGGAAGCACCAATGACAACCCAAGAGAGGAGAGGGAAAGAAACTTTGAAATTACAAGTTTTCAACCTGCCTACTTTCGCAGACGATTAACACATTGCATGCGGGAGACTGTTGACAACAATGACGAACGTAACATGGTAAGAGGAATCTGCATAACTTCACGTTTTATGGCATCTTTCAGTTCTGACAGATCTCGTGGATTCGATGTGCACTTGTTAGATCTGAGATAATCCCAGAACCAGAAATCCAAGTGAGGTCGGGGAATCGCGGTAGCCATGAAACTGCAAAGTTACGGGAGATTACTCTGCTTTACACATGCGACACACATGCAGCACTTGCTTTACACATGCGACGTGTGGAGAAGCAGCATCTTGCATCCATAAACTATATTTCGCTGCTGCAGTTCTGGAATAAAGTAATTCTGCAACATTATTGTATACCCAGCACTTGGGATGGTGTGCATTTTCATCCATCTGGAAGTGACCTTTTCGAAGAAGTACGAACTGAGAACGAATGTGCGTGCGATGCCGCACCGAACAAGCTTTAATTTAGCTTCGTGTAACGGCGCTGGTGCCACATCGTGAGGATTTTCGTCAGTTCCGTGAATGCAGTTCTTTAGAGTTTGTGTTCCCAGTTAAGAAGAATGCTCCTTGTCCTTCCATATTCGCAGCGGCGACCTACTATCTACATTATGAGGAAAAAATGCGAAAAGTCGACACGCTGTTGCTCGTCTCTAGGTTACAACATCAGAACATGCTGAACGGAGCGCAGAAGCTTGAGGACTGTGATTTTCGGTACATCCAAATTGGGCACAACACTTTTTGCGGTATGTAGTGAACCTGCGGACTGTATTATGCATTTCCGCAACAGCTGAAATAAGAAAACATGGTCGTTCGGCTTGCGACCTATCACATATGCACAGAGTTTCTTCATATTTTTTTTTACCAAATCACGTATAGTTTTTACAGAACATCTGTCTTAGCTTATTGATTTCGCCGATAAACTCGCACTGCATCAGCAGCATTTTCCCCATTCTTATAAAACAGCTTTATCAAGTCACCTCGTTCTTTCCCTGCAAGTTTTATTTAGCACGGTTGAACACCTGATTGAAGAAACGATCTTCCTGCAAGAAGTTTTCCACAAGCAGTGCTTTGCACATGGTGTTCTGGAACTGGTGTTTTGTACTGTTTGTCCTTTTGAATTGTGCGAAGCGCTTCAATGCACCTCCTCTCTGTGTTTTCACTAGTCCCTTTACAGCGCTCTTGCAAACATTTTACGCTGGCAATTTTCGTCATATGTGTATCGCTCCAACGCCATTTACGGTTTTTCAGTGCGCTGATAAATTTGCGCAAGGAAAAAGGTGTTGCCGTTCGAAAGTTTCGATTTTTTCCCCCTTTAACCGTAACCGTGAGGGCTGTATTGTTTTAAATCATCTCCAGAGTATACCTTCAAATAACAAGATCTGAAAGTTCAATACGATTGATTGAGCGGTACGCTGCTAGGGGTTCATATATCGCGGACTTTTTTTATGACCACCCTGTATGTACTTTACGTTATGAGAGTCATTTTATGTAGCTATAATATTTGTAAACGTAAATTATATATACAGCATGTAACTGTCCTACACTTTCCTTCTTATTATTAAACCCTCTTGCAACGCCTCTTGATCTAAAATTAAATTTTCGAAAATCTGGATGTAAGGAAGAGAAATAAAAAAATGTAATTAAAACATTGTTTTGGTAAGTCTTTTACTTGATTGATACATTATTTCTGTTCCAAGAAATTTTTCACCATGTCAACCATGGGTTATATATACTTCATTGAATTTTGTTATTTTCAACCTGCTATCTTTACAGCGTCTGCGTTAACATTTGGAGAAGTTGGGGCTTTCGCTACTCGTAATTGTATTTTACAGATATTGATGCATCCTTAATTATCTGCAAGCAAAAGATCCGAGATACACAATCAATTTTTTTAACTTCTTTGGAAGGGAAATCAAGATTTTCCGGCATGAAACCAACAAGAGCATTTATTATTGCTGGGTGAATAAATGTAACAAACGTAAACAGGCCATGCTACTTGTCATTTTTTCTTCTTCTTTTTCATATATAAGTGGAAACTAGTTTATAAATAGTGTGTATACCGCCTTTAGGTTTGTTTTTAGTCTATAATGAATTCTTATCGAGATAATTGATTTTTCGAAACTTTAGCCTCAGCGCAGATAAAAGAGATTAAAGATATATTGTACTTTAACAAACTATCGTATTTCATTGAAACCTTCTTAATGCCTTCATCATAAATTTTCTTTCGTGATGATTGAAATTCGGAGGAAAAGTTCCGAACAGTTCCAGCAAAAGTTAACTTTTTTTTTAAATAAGTTTGACGAAATAAAGATAAATAAATAATAATAATAATAATAAAATAAAATAAATTAAAAAAAAACTAAATACTAAAAATTATTTAAAAAACTAGCGAAAGAAAATTGCAGGTACAGTTTAATATCTCAGAGAAGAATTTACCGCTGGAAATTTCGAATTATTTAATTCTTAAAATATTTTGCATTTTCCCGGGAGAAATGAGCAAATTATACCGTTTCAGTATAATTTGCTGTAACATATGACTTTAGAAACACCTTTCATTTATTACATACACAGTGAGAATTCGCTATACGCATTTTGAGATAAATTAAAGAGCACTTGTTTTATTACTATGAACATTTTTAAAGATAAATTAAAGATCATATTTCGTTCAGTGGCAACACTTGCCAGGGGCTGTTTCAAGATTTTCAAGTTCTGAGACATGGTCACGATTACTTTTGCTTTGCCAAGCTTTGCGTAAATGCTGTTGCTAATTTGTGCGTGTAGTTCTTGACTTTGTTTTTTTTCTCCAAATTTAGAGAATTGATTAAGGATCTCAGATTATTGTTTGCAGATAATTAAGACTGCATCAGTATCTATAAAATACAATTACGAGCAGCGAAAGGCGAACTTCTTCTAGTATTAAGGCGGAAGCTTGTGCAGAATGCAGGTCGAAGAAGACGTAAAAAATTCAAATTTTTATGTTAGTTGAAAACAATGTAATTCTTCTGTAAAATTTTGTAAAGGTATACATCTCTTTAGGGAATACCTGAAATATCATAGGTTTGCATTAACTTCTGGCCAAGATTTCATTCAAGGAATTATGGAAATGAATTGTTCGGATCCACGCAATCTTGTAAGTGTAAACAGATTCCAGCTGATGAAGCAGACGGACCATCTGGGAAAGCTCCAGCTTTAGTAATGTTGTAATGTGGTTTTTAGCGTGTAAACATAGACTTTTCTTGCTCGAACCTGTAATTATTCAACAAGCAAATGCTTGCAGACCTCTGCTATTAATGAGTAACGTGATCTTTTTAAGATGCATTTTTACAGTATTATTTGAAGATATTGATGAGGTGGTTGAGTTTGAAGAAGTCAATTCCAAGTCTCCATCAACGTGATCTTTAAAAAATTGAGTTAAAGTAAAGGCCCAAATTTGCCATGTAGTATTTCTTACCCAGAAGTTTCCCATAAGATTCACATCATGACATCTGAGTGTCCAATTTAATTGGATAATGCCTTCAGTTTAGAGAAATTCGCTAAGCAGGCTTTCTTGATATGAAAGCGTGTTATCATCCGTAAAAAAGATGTCAGATCCACATACACTTCCCCTAAAAACTCTTAAGCAGAGTTGTAAGATTTCATCTCGATAAATCTAGGTAGGCATGATTCCTCTGTTCAACATACGAATGGTTGTATGAGAGCGTATTAAATGCTAGAAATATCTCATTTCGTTCTGACTATTCATCGAATGCGGATAAGTGGAAAAAACTTTGTATAATTCGATTCGATTGAATGGGACATCAAGAATACCACGTACAAATTCTGTAATTGATTTATTAAAGGAGAAACAAATTAATTCTGAAACTATAATTAAACAAGTTTTAGCTGGCAATAGCAAAGCATTTTCTGGTTACGAAATCGCCGCTAGATTGTTAACCAGAATGGCGCCATCCATGCAGAAGAAAGCGTACTGTGTTTTGGAATACGCCAGAACATCATCGTTTAAAGACATTTTCTCGCGAAATTTGGTTGAGAACACGTTATCGAATGGTGGGTGAAGCAGTTTCTGGACATGGGCTACTTGTATAAGGAAACCAGCCCAGGACGAACAGGAACCAAAACCGAAGTGGTTTAAAAAATTCGGAGAACGTTTTTGCGACGTTGCACATAATCAACGGGTAGTGCGAGTTCTGAAGTCAATGTGTCTCATGTAACGGTATGGCACGTGTTACGGAAACGTCTGTAATTCTGGTCATACACTTTTCAAGATGGTGCGGGCGTTAAAACTTTCTGACAAACCGCTGCGTAAGAATTCACAACGTAAGCTTATAAGGTATTTCACCCGCCTTCTTAACGTGCCTTCGTGGTGTAATGGTAAGAACACTCGGCGCGTATTCGAGAGGTCCGTTGTTCGAGTCCTGGCGAGGGCATTGCTCATTTTTCACAACGCCTGCTTTCAAAAATATCCTAATGTGTCTACAAACTGGAAGTTGATGGTTTGGCGAAGAGACGTGTATGCGGGGGAAGCCACGTTTCACGTTTCTGGCAAAGTTAATAGCCATTATTTATGATTTTGGGGAACTGGAAAACCCACATGGTGTATTGGAATATGAGCGTGGTTCTCCAAAGGTGAACGTTTTCTGCGGTATTTTCATGAGTTGTGTTTTTGGTCCTCCTTTTTTTCTTTTTTTTCCCATGGAAAAAGTCGATGGGTGCATTTACTGAGATATGCTATCAGAGTTGTTGTGTTCCTTCAGTTGGAAGAACCGACTTCCGGCTGATTCTGTAGCAAGACGGTGCTCCACCGCACTGGCACTAAAAACGTACGTCAGTATACCTGAACAATAGTCTACTTCATCGCTGATTGGACGTGGTGGGTCAAACGATATGCCATTGTTTTGTTGGCCACTGAGATTGCCAGATCTAATTCCTTGTGGTTTTTTCCTGTGGGCGTTTTGTTAAAGTGTTCAGTCCTTCATTTCCCCAGGATTTTTACAGCATCTGAAGCAGCGGATAACTGAAGTGCTCGAATCATTAACAAAATGATATTCTGTTCCGATTGTGACTGTAACTGCAATACCGCATAGATGTTTGCCGTGTCTGAACGAACGCAAATTTGAAAATTTAGGCTCATACATTTAATTGCTTCATAATAAGCTCATTTAGCATAATTCCAAGAATACGGAGGAAAATTGAACTTTTTGGAAGTTTGATATAACCTTTATAATAAGCGAAAACGTCTTCACACGCAGACAGACAGCGATCATTGCAAAAGTAGTAAAAATTTGTTATGGGGATCGTAATTCGTGCTTCTTTCACTGAAAACTTGCTATCAATTTTTTGGATCGAAAACGTTTTTTGGACCTCCATTACAAAAGATTTAGAAAACAATAAAGATGGACGAATAAATAATAAATATGCATAATTATTAGTAATTTTGTAACATTAAGAATCTTTTCCTAAACTAATGTTTTATTTTTGGTTATGTACAAATGGAGGCATTTGCTTTTTAATTTGTGTACGGCTGTCAATAGTGATTTTTAATTTAAAATTAAATATCTCTGTCAGTTTGTGTCATGCGAGTACTTTATATTTTAGACTGAATATAATTTTCCCTTAGCATAAGTATAAGGACCGAAGGAATGTGTAAACAGTTTTAGATAGATTTCGTAATTTATGCGAAATTGATTATTTTAAAATGCAAAAACAAGAATAATTTGCGTCTTTTAAAATAGTTTTGTAAGTGGGAATAAGCCCGGGTAAGACTGTTTTATGGACACAGTGTATATTCGTGACTGATATGCATTAAAAAAAATTACTTTATTTTATTCTTTTTAACGAATTTTCCATCATTTTTATCATCCGGTCATTTCTAAGATTTTCATCTTCCATGACGTAAATGTACTCCACAACATAAAAAGCGACCAAGGAGGAGTTATCCAAACGGGACGAGAATCGGTAGATGTGATGTAGTACATATATTGGAAACGAAACATAAATAAATAGTATTGTAGGAACTGAGTTTTATTCAGGAAATACAGCTATAAGAACAAATAAAAAATTAATAACGCGTTGGCCCTCCTCTGGCCCTAATGCAGTCTGTTAGTCGGCTGAGCTTTGGTTCGTAGAGTTGGTGAATATCTTCTTGCCAGATTGCTTGCTATACGGGTTCCGGCGAGTTAGACCGGCGTGATCCAGGGAGGTCGGAGACGCCTGCTCATCGGAGCCCAAACGTGCTCTACAGGAGTGAGATCTGGCGATCGCGCCGGCCGAGAAGCATGAAGACAAGCAGTAAAAAGGTGTGCCATATGTGGCCGGTCCTTATCCCGTTGAAATGTAAGCTCAGTGGACCATGAAAGAAAGGACAACACTACGTGGCGACACACTATCTTGTCGACATACTGCTGTGCTGTAAGGTCGTCACTGATAACAACCGAAGGGGGCAGGCTGTCATATGAAATGGCACCCAAACATATTTATTATGCTTAATACA
>KK121373.1:139546-168041 GCA_000611955.2 Stegodyphus mimosarum | reverse complement strand
TATCTCCAGCGCACGAGACTTACTGAAATTCTAAAGATATGTTCATTTTAAAATGATTTTGCGATATTGATTTTGAACTGAATTTTATGGTTTGAGTACGTAGTACATGATATTTAATAAAAAAAAGGTAGCACACGAAACGTTAAAAAAACGCGCCTTTGGACGTAATTTAAAATCTGAAATCTTTCAGATTTTTTTATTTTTTTTTATTTTTTTTTTTTCCTTGCAGTTTTGTCATGTATGAAATTTCTCTTAGAAGTTTGGTAAATTGAAATTATATGTTTTCAAAATCTTCAATCAAGCACATTGTGCAACCAAGAATATTCTTTCCCTTTTTGTTCATTACACTTTCTGTTGAACTTTTGATTCATGAGGAGGTGTTTCGTTTTCTTGTCTGGCTCGTTTATTGCTGAATATGATATATTTGACTAAGTGTTTACTTTAAGCTGTAAACAACGAATTAACGTTCTTGGTGAAAAAGTGTTCTAAGCAATCTTCAGAATTTTTTTATGTTTTCAAGCTTATTTTGTACTAATTAAAACATATTCTATGATTTTCAAAAATGTATTTGGTAAACTCTGGGTGTTAGAGGAAAAAAAGCACAGTTCTATATCTTCCGTTTTAGTGGGCCGATTGACGAATTTTAACTTGCGGTTTCATATCTCGAAAGCTCGATTTCGGATATATATTAGATTTTTATACATCATTGTTCTAACGTAGATATTTTGATGCAAAATCGAACTTTTGATTCTATGATTCAAATTATGCCTACATATTAAATTTTGTAAAATTTGGTGAAAAACTTTCGAAGAAATTTATCTTGGCGTACTTTTTTCAGTTTGTGCTGAGAATAATTCACTTGGTGAAACTCGTAATTTGTGGTAACCTTTTTTTCCTTTCGTTTTCATTGTGCACGAGAGGAAAAAAAAAGATGCACCGTTCATTCTTTCAAATAATTTTAACGAAGTGGTAAACATTTGGCATTGTTATCGTTTATAAAAAAATGCCAAATTTCGAAACTGGCCAACATATAAATTCACGTATACCTTGGGAAATTCTGAATAAAAAACTAATTTTTTGCAGATATGCATAGAAATACATCTACTTTAAGATGATGGCAAAAACTTTATGCGTTAAAAGTCAAAGCGTTTTCAGAACATTTGTAAAAATGACTAAAAAATACAAACTTTAAAAATAAATCAGAAAATATCTGCGAATTTTATTTGGATTGAACCTATATTTTGAACTGTGAAAGAAGGAATCAATGAAGTTTAATAAAAAGGTGATATTAATAAATATACTCTGTCACAAAAATATATGCACCCAGAAGGAAACGAACTACTATCACGAAACTTAGCTTATATGTAGTGTATGAGGAGAAAAACAAATGATTACAAATTCAGAACAAAACATCATTTTATTAACAAGTTATGGCGTGAAAAAGGTTACAAATCATTAAGTAGTACAGCCACCACTGGCATATATACAAGCCGAAGCACGGCGAGGCATCAAATTAAATAGGTCACCTATGACCCCCTTCAGAAGGTCATGCCATAATCTTTGCAACTGGACTGCCGGGACGGCTGCAGTTGCCTTCCAAGCATGTCCCAAACGTGCTATATTGGCGAGAAGTCTGGTGACATGGCAGGCCACAAGAGTACGTCATATCCTTGAAGACATTGTTGGAAGGGTCGCGTAGTAAGTGGCCGAGCATTATCTTGCTGATAAAAGGCACCTGGACGAATTGATAGCATAGGCAGTACAACCGGCGTTAAAATGTCGTCGACGTAACTGTGAGCAGTTATAGTGTCTTGAAGGACGGCTAGAGGCACCGGATCAGACCGTTGGCCTGGCCCAACACCGTCTCGAAGAACTACTTGTAACTATCTAGAAAGTTTGTCTGACGCCTCCACACGTGTGTGCGTTGGTCATCAGTATTGAGATTGAATCGGGATTCATCGCTGAAGATCACACGCCTCCAGTCCGTCACAACTTGCTTGCCCGAATTCGGAAAAAAATCCATTTGACACTGCCTATGATGTGGAACAATGGTAGGCGTCTCAATGCACGTCGGCGGCATATATCAGCGTCGGCCAGTCGTCTCCGAATGGTCTACCTTGATACCACTGGATGATAAAAATGATTACTTTTTTACATTGTTGTTTAACTCTTTGAGGGGCAGGAAAAGGCAATTAACTTTTTCAGCAAAACTCTTGTTTTATTTACTATATCAGGTGTTACAATGAAATTATTTGCCATAATTCCACATATTTTGTCCAAGTCGCGTGAAAAAAAGGACCACTTCTGGTGATTAGTGTCAGTGACCACCGCCCCCAGAACACATCCCTACAAATCAGTCTCTATGGTACTCATGGAAACAGTTTTTCTTTTTCAAGCAGAGTGCAACTTTGCATGTGCTGCATTCCCACATTGTTCTTGCAGGCTTTTTTTTGGTGCTGTAGAGTGCACATTGTCTTCGATGGCTGATGCTTATTTTCTTGAAGACGAATTGCTGTATCAACTACTGGCTTATGTTCTTTGATTACCATCTAGTGAGCTGTAAGGGAACTTCAGAAACGATCAGTCTTGAAAACCACTCAGACGAACGAGTAAGACGTTCAACAGAGAAGGTGGGTACTTGTAAGGAACCACCGTCCTTCAAAAAGTTAGGCCTTTTTCAAGCTTTTGCATGAATTGTTAAGTAGTAGTTGGTAAATGAGTGAACTGGAGAGTATTATTTGTGAGAAGAAGTAAAATTTTTCTGAGTTTCAAGATTTCAACATTTTCAAAGCGCGGTATGTCATATTATTATGTACATCATTTCCAACTCCTGTGTGCTGCAGTGTTCTCTAACGATTTTAGAATATATTTGCTAACTATTTATTGTCAATGTGATTTTTTTCCCCCCGTTGAGGGCTACTTGAATGTCGATTCCCAGTTGGAGTTCACGTCAGATTCCACCTGTATTCCATTTATATTCGTTTCCCACTCTCTGTGTCAATCTAGACACCCAGAAATAAATGTAAATTGAGAGAATAAAATTTGGCAGTTGATAAGTTAATTTGTAATAGCCTCTTAAATCTCCTTTTTAATTTAATTATTTCTCCTATAAGTAATAAGCTTTTAATAAATGTTTCTGAACTGCGTCTTTACAAAATTAATGCTTTTCATATGATTCTTATATTATCCTCATGTCTTGCATAACGGAAAATGTAATGATCGTTGCAATCCAGAACTCTTAATCAACCGAATAAAGTGAATGTGCTTCATTAAAGATATCATCTCTGAAACCTTTTTTATGGAACATCTACAGAGGTGTTCGCACAATTTTTGGACGATTTTCATTGCAATTACAGAACTATTATATCTAAAATTTTTATATTTCAAATGCTCTATTTGAAAACCCTTACTCTTCACTATCTTTATACACCGTAAGCCTTTTGGTAGTATCGGAAGAAGTATTTTATTCCGTTGCTCTGGAACAACTTTCCAAAGTCTAAGTTGGTTGTAGGTCGACCTTTAGACAATCCGCTCTTTAAAAGTCCAAAAGCGTAAAAACACATTGGTGATAGATCAGGAGATTAGTAGGGATATTAGTAGGTGAAGGGTATTCACGTTTCTTGTTCCATTTTTTCCTAGGAAATTAACAGTAGATTTTGACGTGTCGCTGCTTTCTTTGTCTTGATGCAGTTTTACTGATTGATCACACTGTATGGAAAGAGAAGGTATTTCATAGTTGAAAATTGGGTAAAAATTATGTGTTTGATAACATGTGGAGTTGATCTTAACATTCTTCGCTACTCTCTTTATTTTTAATTTGCCGTTAAATGAAAAACCAGTAAAAATCATAAATCCCTTAGAAAACTGTCTTTAGATTCCTTGAATCATATTTTCAGATTTTTTTTCTACTCTTTGATGGTAATAAATGCATCTCTTTTTATTGAAGTCATTTAAGTACACCCAAGATTCGCCTATTGTAACAGCATTTTTCTATTTTTGTCCGAATAAATGTTTCTCATACAGAATTCTGTGCGTTCGGCGATATGTCGTGGAGAAAGACGATGCACATTATGTTTTTTCGTCTTTTTAAGATTCAAATCCACATTAATCGCTTTATTTACAGTTGAAATTGAGCATTTTAATGATTTGTAACTATCCTTTAATTTTTCTTTTAACATTAAAGATATTACTTTTGCAACATTTGAAACATTCTGTTTTTTTTTTTGGAACAATTTTTCTACCTGAAGCTACATTTTGACGTTTTTTTCCTTTTTGTGGAAAACATTACTTATCGTAGCTTTAATTATTGAAAAACCATGGCTTTCACAAAGTGTATCAATAACTAGCTACTAATAATTTTCTTCGGAAAGAACACAAATATAGCCTTCCATCCATTGCTTCTTTAAAAGCGTCATTTTGCATGAAAACAGAACTATGAATTATAAGGTATTTTCTCCCTCCTTTCTGCCTGCCTTCGTGGTGTAACGGTAGCGCACTCGGCGCGTATTCGAGAGGTTCAGGTTCGAGTCTCAGCGAAGGCATTGCTCATTTTTCGTGTTTCCTACTCAAAATATCCTAATGACTCTACAGAAGTAGCGGACGATAGTTTATGCTTTCAAAAACATTAAAAAAAGATTCCACGTAGTTTTTTTTTTCTTTACAGCAAAGCCAAAATCGTCTAAAGTGTGTGCCAACTACCCCTGTACGTGACCATAAAAAATCTACATTACAATATCTATCTATCTATGTATATTTACAATACTTATCTATATCTGTGAGTATGTTTAAATTCTGGCAATGGATTTTAGCTTTGAAAATTCATTTTTTCCATTTTTTACTGTGTGTGTTAATTATATATATATAATTTATTAATTATTAATTTAAATTTTCGTCTTTGTGAAAAAGTAGTTCTAAATTTCGTACTTTGTCTTTACTGAATATATATATATATATATTCAGCTATAGCCATAAAAGTGGTGTCTACGAAAGTGGCTGTGCGCTAATAGAGGAGATAGTTTACAGTGCCACCTGGAGGAAAACATCAGAGTTAGCGTCCCTATCTCGAAAGCGATACGAGATTAGGAAGAAAAAGTGAATTACAGAGTTGTAGAGCGTTGCCAATTTCGTATGAAAGGGCGCCTTATGGACATAAATGTTATGAACAGAAATTTGTGTGCAAACGCGCATTTGTGTGTTCGCGATTTTCTACACTGTGAAGTCATAAAACGATCTTAGAAAGAAAGAAACAACTAGTTATCACAAGCTACCTTTATTTTCGATGCTCACTTCTCTCCGTCAGCTGCAAAGCACATCTGGGCTCTTGTTAGAACTTCATGTTGCACGCGTTGTAGCATAGCGGGTGACACTTTTGCACAAGCATCTATAATACGTCGTTGAAGGTCCTGCAATGTTTGTGGAGGGGTCGCATATACCTGCTGTTTGAGGTATTCCCACAGGAAAAAGTCCATTGGTGTCAGGTCAGATGAACGAGAAGGCCTCTTTTCGAAACCACTGTACCCGATTGTTCTTTCCCAGAATTCCTCCATCATGTACTGCTTCACTTGTGACATCTTGTTCGCAGGCACGCCGTCTTGTTGGAATTATCCATTCCAGAGTTGAAGCAACGGCAGGTTCTCAACAAAGTCGAGTATTATGTCTTGCAGAAGTTCTAAATATCGTGCGGCCTGGTAAAATTAGCCTGTTATTATAAATCCGATTAGCAGCCTGTTATTATAAATTGCACACCAGACATTAATCGAAAACTGTCTGTGGAACGTCGGCAGAACATGATGGATTTTCCAGTGCCCAGTAATGGGTATTCTGCCTATTGTACATTTCATTCCGCGAAAAGCATGCCGTATCCTTTCACACTATATCTGCCAAGAATGTTGGCTGGACTTCTATCTGATTCATGAAGAAGTTGCACCATGCGAAACGTCTCTTGGCATCCCCGTCCAGTAATGCCTGACTAGGTGTTGGCCGGTACGAATGAGTACCTAATTCATTTAGGACTTTCCAAACGCGAGTTTTCAAAACGCCACAGTTTTCTCTCTTGTGCTGCTCTTTGGATATGTGAGGGCATGTGATAAGACATCTTCCGTCTGTACTTTCCACCCTACCTTAACTGGTCTGCCGGGTCGAAGTCGGCTAGTCACGCAGCCTGTCTCCCTTAAACGTTTTACAACCTGTATGGTGGTTTTGTGTGAAGGATGCGGGTCTGCAGGAAAACGTTGCCGATACAACCGCGCTGTGGATCGTGCTTTGCGCCCACATTCAACGTAAAGTATAACCATCTCACAATAATCATTTTTTGAAAATCGCTCCATGACTATGAACTTTAACATATAGTTGTTTCAGGTGAACAGGTGTGACGTTTCATACACTATTTCCATAATGCACAAATTCGCACAGAAAGCTTAAGTTACGTTGAGGTGATGCGTTTTGCGACACGATTGTGCATGATCTGCATATTATCTACTCTGTTTGTAATGACAATCAGTACAAGATGCACCTCGCGGGCTTTGAACTACAGTCCTCTCGAATGTGAATTACAAGCGATACCACTGTGCCGCGATACGGGCATTTGTTTCATCCGAAAGACAATCTTTTCCCTTTCGTTTAAGTTTCGTGACGTCACAGTTTCGGAAATCGTGAAGAAACAAATATGCGTTTTCAGCGTTCTGTTTTTAGCATCCATATCCACAAGTTGTCTTTTTGTACTAAATTGAAGATGATCTACAACTTTGTAATTCTCTTTTTCTTCCTATCTCGTATCGTTTCGGAGATAGGGACGCTAACTCCGCCGTTTTACACCAGGTGGCGCTGTAAGCTATCTCATAGTAGCGCATAGCCACTTTACCTAGACACCGCTTTTATGACTATAGCTCCAGCCGTTCGGCAGTTAAACGGGTGGTACTGGACTTTAGGTGGCACCCTGTATATACTATATATAATATTGAACAAGTGGAAAGTAACAAATTAGCCTTGTTTGTGTTAAAAGCAGCAATCAAATTTAAGGATGATTGATAATGATGATTTAAACTGCAAAAGTGAAATGTTTTTATAGATTTTTTTAAAAATTTATTTAGCTTTATTTTTAAGGGGAAATAAAACCTTTATACTGTAGAAGAGTGAATAGTAAAGATCACCGTATCTGCATACTCCAAAACTAAATTTTTAAAGCAAAACATGAAAATGTAAAATTGCCGTATATTAGCCTAAAAGAAGAAGACGGAAGAAAATAAAACTCTTAAAAGAGTAATTAGAAAAAATAATAATGATCCTGAAAAAAGCAAAGATCCATAAAATAAATAAAAAATCTGAAAGGGTTCAGATTTTAACGGTCATCCGAAAAGGGCTCTTTAAAGTTTAATATGGTTTATCAGTAGATATTATCAATAGAGACAGCCCAGACGAAAGAGCAAAACGTTTTATCGAAAATTAGATGACTATGCATTTAAAACACGGGGACGTTATATATCTTCTGTAATCTGAAAAGTGAAAAACATGTACGTAATTCTACAAAAATATTTAATGCTTTTAATTAGATATATCATGAATTAAGTGCAATTTAATTAAATAAATCAGATTAAAAAGTTAGAAAATAATATACTTAGGAACTGCATCTATTGCTTTTAAATAGCTTGCTTTGTTAATCAGTAGGAGACAGATAAATCTGAAAGTTAAAAAGTATTTTATGTTTTAGGCGAATGGCAACAGACTCGGATGAAAAATGAAACTACGCAAAATTGTGTTTCGAGACTTATATATTTTTTAGGCTAATAAAATTATAGAATATGATCCTCTGAAGGGTAAAAAAAGGGCTAACAGAACCAATCCCGAATCAATTTAGAATTCCATATGTAATGCGTTCTGTGAATATCGAAAGCAAAATAACTAGTATGTTTCAGACTCTTCAGAAAATGTTCTAATGGTGCTTTGGTTATGTGGGACTTGTCTTGCCCTCGTAGGCATTCATAATGGCTGCCACCCATCATTATCTGCGATGTTGAATGAAAAGATGCCGTAAGGCAGATACCGTACTCCTTCCAAAAGGAGAAAGTGACGAAATACCAAAGCTTTTTTTTTTGTTTTCGTTCTCATGCGAGCTACTTTGATGCTCTCACGGAAACAAAAATTCGACCAAAATAAAGAACTTTTTAACTTCGTGCGACACAAACCTCCGACTGAAGATCCCTGCCAAAAAAACATGATGCCGAAGAATTGCTGGCACGAAACTTCTATTCTCGGAGCGAGCCGTTACGTCCAGGATTGGTCTGGAAATAAGCGCCGCCCCGTGCCCAATTTAGGTACGGCGTGGGGCGCCTGCTGCCAAATACTTGCACATTTTCCCCATTCTTGAGGTGTCCTCTCATCGCCGAGATGGGAGAGGCTTGCGTTGCTGTTTTCAACGGAGATCGAATTATAGCACCGCACACTGAAGTTGCACTTACTAGAAGTGTGTGTGGGTGTGTAGAGAGATGATTTTTGAATGAAAAGTTTTATAGAGATGTAGGTAGATATATCGGAACCGGGAGGGGGGAACTTAATTTTTGTCAGTGATGCTTATAGCAGCGGTTTCAAATTGGCGGCCCTCGAAGCAATTTTATGCGGCTCGCAAATACATTTCCCGTAAATTCATTGGAATTAATAATGACAAGAACTTGAAGAAAACATTTAGAGTTTTAATGGCTTAGAGTCCAATTTTACATTATTTTCATTATAAAAACGAACACGAGTTACTGTCCAGGAAGTCTAGAAATGAAGCTCATTAATTTCATTTTGAGATTTACTATATTATTCAAAGATTTGAAAATACGAATTTTATTACTTTTCTTAGTAGTTGCCAAAATATAAATATCATCAGTTACGATATTTAGCAATAATAATAATCGCTTTGTTTGAAAGTACATTTACATGCGAACAGTTTTTTTTTTTTTCTCCCGTAGTTGAAAATTAATAAGTCTACGAATCGAATCAGACTGCCGATGAGTATCTACAATTTGTGAAAAAAATCCTTTCTAGTAATTTTCCTTCAAGATTACAAACTTTATGGAAATCGAAATGCCACGAGGTGTTGTAATTGAAAGGTGTAGTAAGAAACAAAGAAGTTGTAGGGGTTATTTTTAATTTTGAAACCCTTTCCTTTAAACTGTTGCTTTCCACTTACAACTCGCTGCAAGAATGATATTTCAGTATCGCGTTTTATGTAAATGAAGTAGACCAGTATTTAATGGGAAGTTCAATCACTTCCGTAGAAGAACTCACAAGTTCACATTAAAGCGCCACTTTGTGCTGCCACTGTTTTCGGGCCACTTCGTGCTTTAAGCCTTATCTATCTATCCGTTCGGCCCATGCCTGTTAGTATTCGCCGGTGACGTTTAATTAATTGCCAACTTGGTTAGTTATTTTTATACAATTTCGACTAAAGTTTAGCTAGTTAGATTTAGTTTAGTTCCTAATTTTCTATCTTAAGCCCGAGAGGGGCCGTCTGTAATATTGCTTTGAGTGAATAAAAGAGTATTTTAACCCTTCTTTGGACATTTTATAGATGCAGGAAGACCAGCAAATAGTCGGTAGACACTTCACTAAAGTCCTAGTACCCAAGGGCACGTAAATTAACTAGAGCTTTATAAAGATTACATTTATTTACATGCTAATAGTATTTTTTCTGTGGGCGTCGTAGAAAAATCGAATAAATAAAAGAAAGTTTGTCATAAATTATTTTCAGGTTTTTCCCTCTTGAGAAATTTTCGTATATTTCTTTTTACAATAGTTTAAGTAAGTTATTTATTGGTTACTTCAGATTACAATTATTTGGATCAATATCAATCAAAAAACTTAATAATTAGCTGCCAATGCGTTTGAATTGCAAATTGTGATCAACAGAAATTTCTTCCAGATACAAACTTTCAGATTTCAATCAGAAAATGAGTAAAAATTTGAATTTTTTTATTGTTTTATTTTTATATATATGTTTTGAAAAATACGTTGCAAAACTTTTTTTTTTATATTCAATATTTTTTTTTTTTTTTTTATATTAGTCAAATATTTTTTTTTTTTTTAATTTATTGCGGCCTGTCACTTACATCAGATCGCGCATTTGGCCTGCTTTGAGTTTGAGACCACTGGCTTATGGCATTGTGTAATATCACTAAAGATGTCGGGAAGCTTTATTACCTTTATCGTGCAATTTAATAATCTATTAAACAACAGCTGTTTTTTAAAAAAAATATGTATCGCTTTTTAAAAGAGAATATATAAGTGAAAATTATCCCCTATCATGTGTAAAGTGAAATCTAGATACCAAATGTGTACTATTGTGGAAAG
The DNA here is from genome assembly GCA_000611955.2 of Stegodyphus mimosarum. Taxonomy (NCBI): domain Eukaryota; kingdom Metazoa; phylum Arthropoda; class Arachnida; order Araneae; family Eresidae; genus Stegodyphus; species Stegodyphus mimosarum. The sequence continues at coordinate 157,712 of KK121373.1, read as the reverse complement.
TGAAATTTAGATACCAAATGTGTACTATTGTGGAAGTTGAAACTGGAATTTGTAGATCACTAAATTGGAATTGCTAATTAAAAGGAAAAACTATAGAATAAAACAAAAGAATTATTCCTGGTTCCGTAGACAAATCCCGACTTCTCAAGGAGAACTGGAACTTCTCCATACAACCACCAACTATTTATGAGGAACGCGCTTCGTCATTTGCATTTCTGAAAAATCCCAATTACAATTTAAAATTTTCTATTCAATTTTATAAATCCGAGCTTAAATTTTTAAAAGAATATATATCTGTTTTCAAAGAATTATTTGTTAGCCCAAAAAGAACTTTAGCCCTAATGGAATATTAGTCTCGAAACGACATTTTGCGTCGAAACGCTTCAATACGTTGTATCACTTGCCACCAAATAATATCGTTCTATATTATACGTATTTAAAGAAATTAAATAATGAAAAATCTGCGTGAATGTTTATATGTTTCTCTCACTATGAAAAACATTGTTACTTAGAGCCATAAATTTCTTATTAACGTAGTCCTCCGCCCGAGTATAAGTTGTAGGGCTATTATTTTAAACTAACCAGTTATTATATTTTAGATCTTTTTTGTAACTTCTCCTTTCCGTTTCCTCACCAGATTGTAAATTGAGGTAGAGAGTATTTAAGCTGACGTTTTTGGATTGTAAGACAGAGCGTGTTTCAACCTCTTGCGGACACGATATTTTAGATCTGCTATCTCAGATAAGTTTCTAATTATTCGACTTTGCGTTAGTTACGACCGACATTTGAATTGATACGCCGATTAGAGTTTTGAGCCAGCTTAAATTTAATTGTGTGGGCTTTGATTACTAGTATACGTTTTAAATTTTGAATTCGACTGTTAGTTACGAGGCGTATTCGGAAACTAAGTACCGTTTTGAAAAAAAAAAAAGGTAAAACAATTTTTTCGAATCCAATTTTATTTTTACATAAAAATACATGTCTTAAACTATTTTTCAACATAGTTTCCGCCAATGATCAAACACTTGTCATAGCGGGTGACCAGTTTTTGTATACCATCGTCAACCCGCCAGTTTCGATAACCATGACTCCACAGCATTTTTCGTGTCATCGTCAGATCCAAAGCGCTTGCCACCAAGCTCGCGCTTCATGTGCAGGAACAAGTGATAGTCGGACGGCGCAAAGTCCGGGCTGTACGGCGGGTGATCGAACTGCTCCCAATGAAACTGTCGAATTAACGATTGAGTGACACCAGCAATATGGGGCCGAGCATTGTCATGGAGCAACACAATAACTTTACTGAGCATTCCTCTTCGTTTGTTTTGAATGGCACGCCTTAGTTTTGTATAAGTCTCACAATATCGTGCCGCCTTAATGGTTTCACCTCTGGGAAGAAATTCAATAAGCAAAACGCCTTTCCTATCCCAGAAGACAGTGCACATGATTTTTTGTGATGACATTGTCACTTTGAACTTTTGTTTTTATCGGAGAATGAGTGTGTCTCCACTCCATCGATTGTTGTTTCGATTCTGATGTGAATTGGCACACCCAAGTTTCATCACCTGTCACAATTTGGTTTAAAAAGTTTTTTCCCTCATCACTGTACCGCGTGAGAAATGTCAGGGCACTACCAAGTCGCTTTGTTTTGTGAACATCAGTGAGCATTTTTGGAACCCATCGGGAACACAGTTTGCGATAATTCAAGCGGTCAGACACAATTTCGAACAAAACAGTACGTGAAATTTGTGGAAATGTCTCTGAAAGAGTTGTCATTGTGAAGCGTCTGTTCTCATGAATTGCTTCATCAACTTTCCTTACCAAATCATCGGTGACAACAGAAGGCCGACCACTCCGAGCCTCGGCGTGGACATTTGTTCGACCTGCATTAAACATTCTTACCCACTTTCTCACCATTCCATCACTTATCGCGTATTCACCGTAAACTTCTGTCACTTGACGATAAATTTCGGCCGGTTTAACATTCCTCGCGTTCAAAAATTTAATCACGGCACGAATTTCACAGTCAGCGGGAGAACTAATTGTCTTAAACATTTTGAATGTGCGCAGCAAACTGAAAACACAACATAGAGCAACCAAAATGGCGACAATTGAAAGTCAGTGAACAAGAAAGACTAGTGCGCATGCGCGGGACGCTTACCACAGCGCTGCGACGGCGCTAGAATGAAACGGTACTTAGTTTCCGAATACGTACATCGCCACAAGTGGTGGTTGACTTTGTTAGCGCGAGAAGTGTATTTATGTTCAAAAGTCTGTTTTAATGAAAAGGTTTGTTTAAACCTTTTTTCTGGCACAGCGATAATTCGTTGTACGTCTATTAGAAGTTTGAAACTAGCTGATGCTCCCAAAGCAAGTCGAATTCTATAAAGTATTCGAAAATGGACTTTTGGAAAATTGCACTTGAAAAACATCCAGAATTCAGCTTTTTTAAAATAAGTAACAGTTTCTCATAAATTACATTTTCTTAATGCTATTAAGAGCATTAAATAAAAACAGTGCAGTTTTAAGATAAGAAGAATAAGAATAAAAACAGTGCAGTGTTCTTTAAACATTCACGAGAGAAGAGTAACGATCAGGAGAAAGCAAACTGTTTTTCTTAAGGCATTCACAAAGGAGGATAGGAGTGTAATCTGTATGTGGATAGTTTACTGCATATTGGGGGGGGGTAAATAATAAAAATAATTTCAGTATCATTCAGAAAAATTCGACTCGCGGAGTATTTGAAGTTAAAAAAATTCAGCCATATCGAAAAAAAGTTAAGTATACTTTCTAATTGATTTCAATCTGTGGAAATACAGAGTTCGTACCATGGAGAATTCCGAATTATCGAAGTTTTGTGCTTCATCTATTAAGCGCTTCTTTTGCAAATTGGAATTTTCAAGATCTCGTATAGCTAAGTCCTCGTGTGTTCATTTACCTTTTTGGAATTTGCCATTTCGTATGTTTGTGATGTTCATGGTAAAATGTTTAATTGAATAACGATGGTTTGTTTAATAATAACGGGAAGATGCTATGAAAAGATAGCTAACGTTCTCTGTTGAAAATTAAGTAACTGCTTGTACTAGAATGATCGGATATGGAAGCAAAGTGAAAAAGGGAATATATGAGAACGCGTTGCTGGGCATTTTAAAGCGCAAAAGCGGCATAATCTGAGAAGGCGAAGGAAGAATCTAAATTTGGAAGAAGGAAGAGCTTTATCTTTGATGGAAAGAAGGCCGCTTCACCTGAGCTGTATTTAGATGACACATGTATGCAGTCCGTTTCATGCTGCGTCACGAGAACTCCGAGAACACGACACTTAATTCTTTAGGTTTTCTTTTTTTTTTTTTTGCCTCCGTAGTTTCTTGCGAAATCCGTTGGAAGCTTCTATGAAATGTGAAACTGTTTTTCTCTGAATAGTAAAAGAATTAATTCTGTAATGAATAATTTTGTTGCATTTAGATTTCTATTTAATTGCGGGGAATTTTAAAGCAGTCGGCCCCGTGTTAAGACGAAATAAGCAATTTATGTATATATTTTTTTAAATTTATTTCTATATAAATTTTTGCTGAAGGGAAACTGAGTCATTTTCTAGCATAATAGTATATATTATGAGACAAAACTTTTTGTAAATGAATGGTTCTTTCTGACTATAAACAAAGCCTAAAGATTTAATTACTACATTGGATTACTTAATTTACGTGATTAAACATTTGAAAATCTTAAAAGTCAAATCTGTGCCTTTGGCATTTGTACTTAATCGTAATCTAATTAAATTTCGATTGCCACTGGAGCAGAGCGTCAAGTGCTTAGAGTATGGAGAATGTGTATGTGTGTTGGTGTATTTATATATCAAATTTATTAATAATATAAAAACGATCCTAACATGTATATATATGTATTACATATGTGTGTTTGTATAATCAAAATGAAAATTCAAAAATAAATTATGGCCAGACGCTGCTATAAATAATGTATTAAAGCAAGAGCACTGTAAGAAATGTTTTGTCCTCAATGTTTGGCGAGCTTAAAAGGCAAAGACAAAATGAAAATAAAAGAATACACACCCAAGAACCGTTTACAAAGGCGAATTGCAGTCAATGCAAAAAAAATGGAAGCATCATGTGTAACTCGTCGCGAAGGGAGCAGACCACAGTTACACATCAATCACTTTTCTGAATTTATTTCTGGAGGAAGTTTAGAAAGTTGAATAATAGTATTTAGAGCATCTAATCAAAAACTGAAATTCATTACAGAGAAAAATTTGCTGCAGAGCGATTAGTACAAATGCGTTGCTAAAAACGCAGCGAGATCGATGGGGTTATACACTTTTAATGTAAGCTTGCCACTGTTGTTGAATAATTTTTCTATTTATTAAAACATTTTAATATGTATGCCTCTGTGTATGCTTGTATTTATAAATTCTAATAATTATATGGCTGATTTTCTTATGAAATTCGGATTTATCGATCATGGCATGGGCTATCTTCCTAAGTCGAAAGATGTTTTTTGGAGGATTTTTGAAAAAATTGCTAGCCTTTTGATGTTACATAAAATGAAAACGACTAAACTCATTCAGCGAGCGCGTTCAGTCGCCAGGACAAGAATCCAACGTGTACTACAAGAATACTATGACTACGAATTGGATTGATTACGCCTGTCGTTGGAGCAGCCTTGAGCACCTTACAGGTGACAGTGCGATTTGGCTTAGTTCCGCCCCTAATCTTGATGGAGAGCGCGCCGGGGGGACGGGTACGATTGTTTCCCACCCCTCTCCCCTTCCACCAAACCACATGAGGAGTTTTCGGCTCGCCGCATATTTGAAGTGCCGCCATGCCGCACCGACACTATACATTTATAAACGCCCATGCCTTTTCCGGGATTCGAACTCGAGCCCTTCGACACGGCAGTCAGCGACGCTAGGGTCCTTCCACCAAGCCACACGAGAGGATTTTCGGCTCGCTTCATATTTAGAGTGCCGCTATGCCGCATCGACATTATACATTTACAAACATCCATGCCCTCTCCGGGATTCGAACCCAGGCCCTTCGGCACGGCAGTCAGTGACACTAACCACTATACCGGTTTGGGGGGCGGAGAATATTTTAATACAGTCTAGCTCGTGTTGGGGTAAACCAGGTGAATAAACCAGGTAATAAACGAGAAAGGTTAGGCTCTTCCCAACGCTGACGTCATTTACTTACAGAAGTGAGAGGAAAAAAGCTTAAGAGGAGTAGTTGGTTTTGAAAGAATCAAGATGAGCTCTTATCTGAAGTCACTGACTTCAGACAAAGACACATCTTGTAATATAGGGACGTTGGGAAATCCACGAAAATTCCTATGCAACCAGCCCATTCGCAAGTATTGAATTTTGTTGAACTATCAGTGTAGTGTTGCTTTATCCCACAACCGCTAGTAGTCTACAAATACTACGGCTACTCTGTCGCTGATTGGCTTACGAAAAAAATCGGAGAAATTATTACGTGCGTCCTCTGTAAGTTTATATATTTCAGTTTTTAATGTATAGAAAAAGAGGAAATTAAATTTTAGAAAAGAAAATTATTTTTGCTAATCTTGAAAGATGGAAATTTTTTAATTATTTATTATCATAAGAAATAACGGTTTAGAGTCAAAGAACGAATTAAAATATAGTTCATGAAATCATAAATTGGTTTGACACGTATTAAGTAATGCCTAGTCTTGGGATTTTTCCTGCCTCATTAGAGACGTGCATTGGGCTTTACGTAATTAAGAAAAAAATGTACAAATGCGTTGCTAAAAAAGCAGCGAGAGCGATGGGGATATAATTGATGATTTATCCAGGTCAAAAGCTGAATAACTAGTTAATTCAGGGCAGACTTTCTCTGCGCTGGAATTCGTATATTTTAAATGCTTACAATTTTTTTTTTATTAGTGGAGTCATTTGGAAAGACCGATCGGCAGGAAGTTCTTTTACTGTTGTCCATAAACTTTGTTTGAGGGGAGTGGCTAATCAGACCATAACTGTAAATCCTTTGGACTGTTTTATATAATATCATTTATCCGAAATAATTCAGGCTTAATAATTTTAAATAACATTTTTTCTTCGAATAACCCTTGATTAAGCTTGATTTCAGATAAAGATAAATATAGCCGATTTTTGTGTGCTATTTTTTAGTATCTGATAATGAACAAGCAATGTAGTTGACTATTATTGTTGATAATGAAGGAATTATTGCAGTTAATAGATCTAATTTTTTTTTCTTTTCTTCCCCCCCCCCAATTAAATCACAAAAAGAGAATAATTTGGATCTACAGTTGTCTTGCCCCATCGAAAGTTACATTTTTGTCTTTGTTCTTTTAACCTTCAATGAATGGGCCATAGAATAAACAACATATAATAAATAACATCGTAGATTTAATGCGTAAGTGTTTATGATAAGAAATACTAATTAGAAAAAAATATCAAATTAAAGAGATCGATATCCTTTAAATAGATGCAGTTTTCCAGTTTAAAATCGTTATCAGGAGTATTCATAATATCAGTGTCACTGATACATTTTTCTATTGAAAAGTATGGATTCACTTGGAATGCACTGCAGTTTTCGCTCTCTCTCTCTCTCTCTCTAGCCCAAAGGAGCGTTATGCCAGAAGGCCTATCAGTCTCGAAACGGCATTCTGTGTCGGTTCATTATAAGTGTCCCTTTCATTTTTCAAACTGTTGCCACTAAATATTATCGCCCTGTATTATATTTAATTGAAAATGAAGTACTCGTAATGAAGAATCTGCATGAATGTATGTATGTTTCTCGCACTGTGAAAAAACAACGGTACCTAGAACCACCAAATTTTGAATAACTTAGACATCCACCTAGATATGCGCAGCTGCAAGCCTGAATTTGGAATTTGTTTTATTGTTTATTTCATATTTTTTGAAACATTAACGAATTTTTTATTAACAAACTCAGCGATTTCTAAGCGAGCAATGGCAATAGTGTACGAGGGGGGAAATATTTTTATCTCCAGCGCACGAAACTGTCTATCGGAAATTGTAAAGATATGCTGTTTTTAAATATTTATAGCAAAAGGGATATTAGCCGAAATGCTCTCGAAACGTGTATATATGTGTAAATGAAAAAAAGCTGGTAATATAAAATCTTAAAGCTTTCAGATTTTTTTATGTATTTATTTTGGAAAAAAAAAACTTCTAAAACATATTTATTTATTTTTTTTAATAATATACTGAAATTTTCACGCTTCCGTTTATAATGGAGTTTCAACTTTCAAAGTTTTCCGGAAGTAGAGCAAATTTTTATTGATGTATTCCATGGATGATCGTAAATGTTTGGAAATTACCATTTCCTCAAGAGAAATTTGCGTAACTTTGCATGTCATATTGAGATAATTGAATGTGCTCTCTGTGTTATCGATAACGATAAAACTGATTTAAAAAACTGAAGATAGTTTTGTTTTCGGCCTTTCTAATTCAGTTCGAAAAAATAGTGAATCCCTTCTCGTAAAATACCCTATTGTTATTATTATAACATTTTTAAATATTAAAGCACAAATGCAGAGGGTGAAATATATATTATACATGAATGAAATACTGTACATGATTTCGTTTTCCATTATCTAGCTCAAAAGCAATTTCTCAACATCTTTTAATGTCTCTGATCTTTGTTTGGTAACTGATTTCACCACCTTCGCAACGTTATAGCATCTTTCGTAACACAATCACAGATACCATCTTTCCCGGCGTGTGCTATAGTAAAGTCCGCATACACATGTTCTTCATATTTTTCAGTAGTCTCTTTTTTTCACCTCCATGGTGATGTGATCCTAACTATTTTCCTCATTGCTTGGTTCTTCACATAAACTTTCTTAACCCTGATTATTAAGAATTTACAAGAAATTCTCTCGAAAACAATATGAAAATCAAACGAAAATTCAGTTATTGCACAGGTTGTGTACTGAATAGACAACAGGCATACTGGTGCTCATGGGTAGCCATGGTATTGTCTTTACAGAGGTTAACAAGGGTAGTTCGTGCAGTCATGAGCCATCGGTTTCGAGGCTCATCGGTTTCGTATTCCAAACAAATATCACATACCAAACAAAAACTTTGACGTCCAAGCAGGATTTGCACCAAGTTAGACGTATTTCAAAGCAGACGTACACCAAGGTACCGCTGTAATTTAGTTACTCGGTTCATGCATTATAAAATGAATTTAAGTCAATTTGGTATTTTCTCACTCCAATCGGGAAGAACTTTCATCTGTGAAAGTTGTTACTTATAAATGTCCCTACCTCGTACTTTTCAAGTGCTGGGCCATTTTCAGATATGAATGCCGATCAAGAGACTCACTTCCCGATCAACATTCCGCTTGCACGGAAGTTATTAAAAAAAAATTACGCGCAAGATGGCTGACCTGTTCAAATGCTAAATAGCATCGAAGATCTGCAGCGTAAATGACGTGCGGGTAAGCTTGTTAAAGCCTGACTAAAAGAGGATGGAAACTGAATTTCTAGTCTTCATGAAAAATAATGAGGGATTCAATATTGAAAAGATGGGAGTTTCCTGGTTTTATCAAACAGTAGGACCGAATTATTACTAAAGTTCTTTCTCCCAAACCTGAGAATAAAGATAAGAATCTTCGAAGACAAGTCAAGTGGCTAGTGCTGCCTAAGCCCCGGAGAACAAAGATGAGGACTTGGTTTCATCTGAAAAGCCAGCAAAACCTGCATGCTCCCGGGGGCTGTTCCGTCTGGTTGAGCGTCGAACAACTTGGAAGTATTAAATGCTGATTTGATGAAAAAATGGACTGCCGAGATGAAAATCCGCCCATAAATACATTAAATAGCTCAACGTGCACATTGTTCCTGTACCATATCACATACAAAAGACTGCCTCGAATATTATGTCCACATCCGGATGTGATATGGAAGGAAATAAGAAGTATATTTGCCAATCATGGAGTAAATGTATATACAGGAGCATTGATCAGAAACAAAATCACTATTGTCTTTGATTCTGCTCAGAGACATGAAATCGTACCTCGTACTTGCACTTTTCATGTGGAATGAAATTCAGTTAAGCACTTTTAGGCCGAAAGTTGAATCTCCGATGAAGGTAGTTACTCGCGGTTTGCCGGTGGATTCCAGCCCTAATGACAATAAAAAGGTGGGAAGGTGGTTTCCTTGTAGTCAAAGTAACCCACTTTGCATGAAAATATCAAGAACTTGAAACGAAGTTTACTATATTTTTCGCTTCACTGAAGAAAAAGGGGGCAAGAAGAAATATACAAACTAAAAACTATTCTGGATTTGAAAATGAACATAAGGAGTTAACTCCAACTGGAGCCTTCTGATGTATATTCGCTGCCAGAGCTTTGGCTATGGCCATCTCTTCTGCAGCAAGGCCCAAGATGCCTCAATTGAAGTCAAAATCACTTGAAAACACTCTACAGTCAAAATCACACTCTACAGAAAGACAAAAAAACTGACTCGCATTAAATGTAGAACCACATGCAAGTAGAACCACATGAATTAGTTGCTAGAATTCGCAAAAGAAACTGATGTTAAGCTAGCTTCTTAATTGTCTAAAACTCGCAACAACGACGTTCCTAAACGGAGGAAGGCATCTCCGCAATTTAAACCTGCTGCGCAAATGCCGACTGAGTTAGGAAAACAGCAGGCGATTGCACTTACAAAGGAAATAGTCACAGATTTATTCAGCAGATCACTATAATTTTCAGACCGCTTTAAGAAGATTAAGCCAGCAGAAGAGGTGCTTAATCCAGCAGTTCTCACTGTTTGACAGAGCGGAAATATAATTACTCTCTTTTATAATCAGTCATGATTTTTGGGCCCGACAGAGGGACCCACACGACTGTGGAGTACTATTTTCGATTTCATGATGCACTTTATATTTCTGTCAAGTTTGTTAGGTTTTACGGCCCTCTTTTTTCCCTTCCTCCCTGCTTCCCCACTTGGGGCACACATTTGAAAGTATTACACGCGATAAGCCCATAAGGCATCATTTCACTGATCTTTTCGGTCATATAATCATAAGCAATCGAATATGCGGATAAATATATTTTGACTCAATTGCGCGCAGTCTGAAGATTTCTCAACTCCCAGGTTTCGCGCAAAAATTTTCCGGGCTTTCATGTTTCTAAATTAGGAGCTATAGAAATCATTGTTAAGACTCTATGTCACCCAAATGCTATAGTAGTTTGTGACACTGAGTGCAACACCGATAGGCCCGGGTTCGAATCTCAAAGAAGGCATGGTTATTTTTAAGTGTATGTCTGTGGGATTAGGAGGCACTTAAAATACCTCGAGTCGACAGTCGTCTCCAAAGGTTGGTGATAGGGGAAGAGGAGACTCTCAGACCGCTCTCCGTCGCGTTCTTCTTCAAAACTGGGGCGGAAGCTCAGTAGTTAGCAAGCCGCGGCAATACCTCTGCGGGAATGCCTAGGTGTCGCCCTTGCTTGAACCTGTTAAGACAAAATTAAAAAGACTGATAGTGCATTGCACTCTATTTAGCCGAACAAATGGAGTTAAGTTTTCTAAATGAAGATCTTTTCATTGAAAGAAACACAAAATTTAAGAGCTAACTTCAGATATGCTTAGCCTCATACAACAAATTTATAAAAATTTTATTTGGGAAAAGTTTATTTAAATGATGGTAATAAAAAGATTGCTTTTCCACTGAAAAAATAGAAAAAGGCCATATAAACTTCGTTTCAAGAATTCAAAAGAAATTTCGTAAAATTTTTATTACTGTCATTAGTTCCTTGTACAACAAAAATTTAAAGCTAAAAGCAAGTGGAAAAATGTTTAAAATTTAACGCTTGTATTTAAAACCAAAGTATTTTAATTATCTGTTCCAAAAATAAAATCCATTTGCTTTTTCACCGGGGCTGCAAAAGCTGAACTATTCCCCTTAATATCCCGAAATTCAGTTTTATCTGTAGATAATAAATTAATCATGTATAAGGCTATCGTACGAGCTATAATCACTTATACTTGTTCTGTATGGGGCTACAGATGTAAAACCAATCTCAATAAACTGTAAGTACCCCAAAACACAGCTTTCAGGTAAATAACAGTCAGTAGCTAGTTTATAAGGAATAACGCAATACTTGACGGATATATTATTAAAACTATAGCCAATGGCAAAAATTGCAAAAACATTTTTTAAATGTATTGAAAAAATTGAATAATGAATGCATGCCACAAATAAATTATGATTTCCACGACAGTGTAAATAGAAAAAGACCTGGAGCAGTGTTCCTTAGATTAATCTCATGTTACCTTACTTACTATTTTATCATTTGGTTTAATAATTTCTTAAATAATCTCTGGTAATTTCAGTACATTTCACTAGTGCTTACTCTTACTCTGTATTGTTCCTCTTTCTCTTATTTTCATTTTCGGCTTTTAATTTTTATATTAAATTATGTATGGCTCTGAAACTAGTCGAACCCACGTTTCCCATCCCCTAATCCAGAGGGTCGCTTTCGTATAGGGAGTAAGTAGTTAGCAAGATTAGCTTATTCTTTAATCTCGTTAACTCCGTACTCCCAGCCTATAGGACAGTTCCTGCCCCTGATGCCATTGCTTCCTCATCACGGCTTCTCCCTCCTGGTTTCACTCATCGTTTCTACGACCGGAACGCGTCAACTTGAGCTAACTCATCGATTCACCAACGTAGTGTTTCTCTCTCCATCTGTAGTAATTCATTTCTCCTAAGTCACTTCTATCTCTATATTAGCCATAAATTGCTATCATTTATCCGCACTGATACACACAGGCTCGGACTCAGCCCTGACGCTTGCATCACTTAAGTCACTTGCTTTCCACTGATGTGAACAACTCTGTTACGGTAATGCTGTCTTATCATACATCCAGTTTTGCCACTGAATATTTTAATAATAACAAAGGGAGAAAATTCTGTTATTTTGTTTACATGCTTTTAGAGTCCTTTGGTTTTTTTTATACGTTTAGAGTGATAGAAAAAGTGTTTACTAAATGCAGGTCTAAAACATTTGACTGACTGTGGATATTGGTGAAAGAGTAGGGAGAAAAATATTGTTGCTCACTGTAAGAAATGGCATCGTATTGTCAAAACTAAGAGCGAGAGACATTCAGAAAAAGGACCATCAGATAAAGCGGTGGTTCTCAAATGAAGACCTTTTTTATAAATTAAAATGTTCTGCGGATCGCCTCATTTTCCCCCTTCTTGAAACGCAAATTAACACCGGTATTGAATGTCATCCCTCTGAAAAGACTAGCTGCAAAGATCAAAAATCATTTCAAGTCATGGATTATCAGTTTAAGGATGTTTAATTGTGTTTCTTTTCGGCTGCTCTGACGGGTTAGTGACGCTGACTGTCGTATTGAAAGGCTCAAATCCCGGAGAAGGCGTGAATGCTTGCAAATGTATCAGTGAAGCTAATAGAAGAAAAGTTGCATTTGTTCTTAATAATTCAAGGTTGTTAGGGTTTTTATAATTTTTATCTTATTAAACTAAAAAATATTAGTACTCACATTTAAAACAGGATGAGCCTGCCGATTTTCGCACAACTATTCTACGTTTGGATGTATGCTGGTAAACTTAAGTTTGAGACCGGTACTTACAAGGACATCAAGTCGATTTCATTCCTTTGTTTTTATTTGAGTTAGTGATGAAAACCCTTACTTAGATACGTAGTAGTAAACTGAATCGGTGTTACTGAGGTCTAGAAATTAACCAAACCTTCTACTTAGAATTTCAAGTTTGGTGTCATTAGGAAGTTTCAATCCATTGTTCTCTTTCATTCAATGGTAGTTTGTTATGTTCAAAATCGCAATGGAAAGGCTCAAGAATTCATGAAAATTCGTTATATTTTCTATTTGGACTCTGAGGTCACAATTTGAAATTGTGACTTCAGAGTTTCGAGATGCGAACATATGTCAATGCATAATTCTTTTCCGGTCACAACTTAATTTTCTGCTAAAAATATTCTGAAGTTGGAAATGGTGAAAACTTTCTCTGCTGTACGCAACTAGCCCACAAACTACGTTTCCTTTAAACCCTCTCTAATTTTTCGTGGGTATTTGGAACAGTCAAAGATTTAGCTTGTAGACAGAAATTTAGTGAGATTAGTCTTGAGAATAGGTCTCAAAGATGTGCCACATGTCATCAACAAGAAATGATATGAAGTCTTATTAATGTTCCCGTTTACAAATAACGGGACATTTTTGCAAATCTTTGAAGACCACAAGGGCAGAGTTTAAGGACCACTTTGAGACAAAGTATTTCATAAATATATATATTTTCATTTAAAGCGTTAATTACAATGCTGCAAATTCGTTCTAAATGTGTGTAAATAACTTCTGTGTTTGTGCTTTTCAATGTGATCATTACATTGTAATAAATAAATTTATTGTTAACTTAGAATCAATATGATATTATTTTGAACTTTAGTAGTATATGTACATATATGTATGTTTTTTAGATGTCTGATAGCCCTGGAAATCCTGTGTATTCTCCGGAGGTATCACCTTCAGCCATTTCTTCTGGTACAACACTATTAACTCCATCCTTGGTCTCATTTACATCTTCCTTGCCAACGTCTACCAATATCCCAAGGGTTTCTGGGAGCAAATCAACTTCTTTCACCACTTCCACTTCCACCATCGCCCCAACATCGAATTTAACTTCACCACATACGTCACTTTCTAGTGCTGGATTTACGACCATACTAACAGCATCTGCTGCAGGTTTGCTATTCAAAACTAAAACCTTTATGCTTTCTTTTAAACTGAAGATTACATGAATTATAATTGAATGAGTTAATCGGAGCACCTTCTTATTCAGATCTTCAGCGCGCCATGTCTAGAATTACGATTTGTCTAAATAATTAAGAAGTACCGGAGCCGGGCTTCGAAGCAATTAGAGTTTTCCAAAAAAGTGGTTACAGGTTCTATTATTTTGCCCTCTGACGTGTGCTTCTAATTACAGTTTTTCACTCAATAGGACAGAAAATTTTATGAAAATATTTCTAAAGCTGTAAGGGCAGATTTTCTGTATTTCTTTATGGTGTCGATCGAGTAAAGTTCCATTATTATGAAAAAGTTCAATATACTTCATCAAATTAAATATAAAAAGTTCCAAATTTTAATGTGCAAAATTGGCTAAGATGTGTTTAATAATATTTCGTTGGCGATAACTGCAAAAATTAATATGAGAGCTCCTTTTTTTTTTCTTTTGTCAGTACTGCTCTAAAACGAGCAATTAATTTTGAAGTTGCTCCTTAAATTTGGCTGATTTCCATCGCTAATGGGCAATAAAAAGTAATTTAGCTCAGATAATTCGTTCTGGAATATCTGCGAATTCAGTGCTTAAAAAGTATAGAACATTTGGTACTTAACTTATTAAAACACAAGTTGTTTATAAAGTCTGTTTACATTTTTGCTTAAATAGCCTTTATTCCGAAATATTAGTTACTTACATGAAAATGCAACATAATAAAACACTAAATTAGTACGATTTAATGTGGCCTGAGTGGCTAGGCATTCCGTTACACTCCGGAATACCTTATGTAAAGTTATGGGTGTAATTTCAGCACATAATTCAGTTTTAATTGTTCAATGCTGCCAGTCTTCACTTGGTACACTTTGGACTTGACAAAACTCCATATGAAAACGTCTAGGGCCGTTAAGTCTGGTGATTGTGGAGCCCAAAGCCGTTGATCAATCCACCTATCAGGAAAAGTTTCATTAAGATAATTGTGCACTGTAATGGCAAAATGGGGAGGTGTCCCATCCTGTTGGTAGACAACATTGTCAATAATGCCATCTGATACTGCGACTCAAGATATTGTTGCAACATATCGAGATAAACTTCTCCAGTGATGGTCCTTTCTGCAAACATGAAAGGTGTACAGAGCTTAGTTATTCCAATCCATACATAACTTTAGGTGTGTCTCCCTGAGATTCGTATAACACGTTTAGTTGTTCATCAGCGCTCATTCGGCAATTATGCCTATTAATATGGTCGGTGAGATGGAATGTGCCTTCGTCGCTAAAGAAAACAATCTCCATTAAGTTCTCACTGTTCACAGCTTCCAACAAATCATAACACATGGCTTGCCGAGCTGCATAGTCCTCGGCTTCAAGCTTATGCACAGTTTGAATATGGTAGGTATTTTTCTTTAAATGACAGAGTAGAATTTTCCAAACAGTAGTATGCGAAATACCGAGTCCCCGGCTGAGCCTTTGTGTGGATGCCTGTGGGCTACCGCGTGATCGCTTCTTGTCCGCTTTGTTCAACTTGTGAGGTTATTCGAAGGGCTCTCAGAATGGTCTTCATCTTTAACACTACCAGTTGGCTTGAATTTGTTCACCAAGGTTTTAATAGGTGCTCTGGTAGGGGCTTGTTTTCTGAACTTGCCAGTGAAGTCTTCCTGCACCTGTTGATACCTCACTCCACGTGTACGGGCACAAGCAATAACTATTCCTTCTTCTGTTGATAGCATTCTTTCAAATCGTCTCCAAAGAAACTGGAATTAGAACGTATTTCTTAAAAATATATAGAGACTTTATAAACACCCTGTATAATGCATTTTTTTAATTAATTAAACTTTTTGATTTGTTTGAATCATATAAAAAGCTATTTTTTTTTATTCTTTAAAAGCTTTATATTCATAGTACTATAATTTTTTTCCATAAAATTCTCTATCTCATCTTGAGAAACTATTTCATTTTTATGAGGTGTTTTTGAATCACATATGTTTTTTCGTGTCACATCTGCTTATGTTTAATTTAATTAATATTATTTAATTAATTTTCGATAATTCGATGTAAGCAGTAAAAATGAGAATTATGGTGAAATGTTGATTTATTTGTCATCTTGTGTTCTTAAATTTCGAGTTACAAATTTGTAAAAAGCACAGATTTTTTTTCTGTTTGCAAAATTCAGGTGCATATTAATCATTCCATGATTTTCATATTAAATGCCATGTAAATATTCTGATTGCCGCAAGGTATTTTTAAAGAACAAAGTATTTCAATAAAGGTAACTGTGTTCTGATTAAAATAAAAAATCCAATTTCTGCTCATGATATGAAAGATTATTAGAAGAACTGAACAATAAAACAAAACTTCAGATGAAAGAAAATTTTTACTGTAAAATAAGAGAACAAGTATGTGTTCCAGCTCTTCAGATTGGTTTAATCATTAATTCTGAAATATTATCAAGAGCTTGGCGTAATCTGTTATTCTGAAATATTATCACTGATGCCCATATTAGAGTTGGATTGATAATATCAAGTGTTTATTTAGGTTTTAATCATATCTTAAGAATTCAGTGATGGTACGTGATAATCTTTTATTTGATAATTTTCGTGAGCGAAAATGAGATAACTGTATCTGTCATTAAAAATGTATTAATTCTATGACTTCACTTATGTATTTCATGAATTATTTTTATAATCTAAACAGAAAGAGAAATATGTTAAAAGACAGCTGCGATTTAAAATTATAAAACCAAAGTAGAAATAATACATAAAATAAAAAGAAATGAAAAGCCAAAAACTCTATCCCACATTTCCCTATTTAGGTGGTGAATTATCACCTGCTGTTCAGATTGGAACATTCCAATCTCCTGAGTCTCCTAGTTCACCTAGCGGGCAGAGGGATAGCCCTCCACAGCAGGCAATTTATGGAATTCCTGCCGGGCAGTCGTTTTCCCTTGCTATAGCAGGTATTTTTGTTTTTAAATGGCTTGTTTTGCTATATCTGCATGGAGGCAATACATAACAGCGAATATTTTGTTAGCTAATGTTTAAAGCTTTTCCTGAGGTATATAAAATTGACTGAAATGCCGTTTTTACCACTTTCTGGCAGTTCCACATTTTATGCAAAATAACACTATAATAATATATTTTTTTCTTTTTGCATATGTGTATTTACTACGTTACCTGTAACTTGCAATATATGCATTAATTTAAATGCATGATGTATGTGTTGTGTATATACATACACAACGTACATAAATTCATATGTACTTTCTGAGGTATATCATGCTTTAGGTATTTTTGAAATTATGGAATCTCAAATTTTGTAATACCAGTTTAGAAGATAAAAATAATCATAATATAAGTATGAATCACTCAGAAACATGCAAAATTATTGAGCTGTACCCTTTCCATCTCCGACTCTTCCTCATTCGACTTCTCCTCAAGTTTCGTAAGCAGGAGGTGAGACAATCAAAAATTAATTAGACCACCTTGTATATCTAAAGAAAATGAAGCTATATATTTGATATTTAAAGAAAATATGCAGGATAAATACATATTTATATATCATGCGGTTAGCACCACGTCAAAAAAGACGAATATGCATATTTTGCTATTTTCATTTACATGCATTTTCTGTATTACTTTTTGATGTTTTACATTATGGAAGTAGAAAATAAATGTATAAATGTAATAACATGTCATGCTTAAGTCATAATGATATTTCAAAATCTTTCTTTCGAATTTTTTAAAACTTCCATTCCTGAAATAACAATTGTGCAGATTCATAATGTTAACATGGTATTGCCATGTTAACCAACGATGTATTACCATGTTGAAAGACCTAGAATTCTTTAGGAAACAGAACCCACCAGTCTTCCAAATATTTGAAAGCATAATTAGCAAATCTGACTATCTGCCACAATATTAAAGAAGTAACTGCCACAGCTTATTGCCGTAGACATGAAATATTTAATGTGAAGGTAATGGATTCTGGTTAGTGTTATTTTGCTGATGAATATTGTTTTCTGTATACCATCTTTTGATCATCATTATTACCATCGTAACATCGAAGTACCTTCGTCCTCTGCACATAAAACAGTTGTTTTGCTGTGAGTTGATCATAAAAAAATGGTTACAATTTTGAGAACTTATCACTTTCAAAGGTACTGTAATCGATAAAAAAAAAAGAGGTTTTTCACTTCAACGATTATGTAAATGGATATAAAGATGATATAAAGATAAATTTTTGCGAGGAAGAATATTTATGCAAATATGGTATAAATAGGAACATATTATGACAAAACATTTTATCTTTGGTAACAAAACATCTTTGGTGACAAAACATTTTATCTTTTATCTTAGCTTTTCCATGGTTTTTGAAGGCTTCCATGGTTTTGATT
>KK121373.1:128045-139494 GCA_000611955.2 Stegodyphus mimosarum | reverse complement strand
GGAGTGAAGCAAATATAAGCATCAGTAAGCACCTGGTAAAGATCAAGGAAGACATGACTTTGAAATATCATTTCAAATCCTTTCCTTTGGGATCATTTTGAAATATCATTTCAAAGTTCAACGTGATCCCAAAGAAGTTTAAGTTTTAAGAAGCAATTAAAGTAGAAAATTGCGAATGAGAAAGAACAAAGTAAATAAGGTTGATAAAAACCGTTCTTTGGTATTTGCGGGGGGGTGGGAGGTGTATTTTAATACTAAACGTAAAATAAAAAGACAAACAATATAATAATTGCTAACATATACGTAAAAATTTTATTGTGAACAACAATTTCATTGGAGCTTAGTCCAATATTCTCGAAGTTTTGTCTCTGCACTGTTTAACTTTCACGCCAAGCACTACACTTTTATTGCATTCATTACCGTAATAACAAAATTTTGATAATATCGGACGAAGATTCATCGAAACTGCTGTCAGGAGTAAAATTTTGGCTTTTGTTTGATTTGGATCTCTTCATTTGGCTTAGGATACAATTGGAGAGCATTTCATGAGCCTTTTCTTTTTATTGCTCCTCAAGGAAAGGACCTAAAATTCTGAAGGTATTATATGCAATTAATTACCTTGAAACTAGTATATCAGAATACTCGTCATTAAAGGAATGTTACGTGTACCACTTTTGGAAACGCCGTGCAGACCGGATAGTGGGTAGTGGTTTTACTGGCTACCGTACCGAAGCGCTGGGTTCGAATCTCAAAGAAGGCATGCCGCCAGCGCGGCAAGGGGGCACACAAATACACTGCAAGGCGAAATCCTCTCGAGAAGTTGGTGGTAGGGGAAGAGGGGGGAGAGACCCTCGCACCCCCGTGGTTTTCTTCCTCCCTGTACCATTCAGAGTAGAAGTAAACAGTTAGGTAGGTTCAGCAATACCTCAATCACCTGTGGTATTACAGAAGTGCTGGCCTATCTTTTCCCAAAGCAGTTAATTGACAATTGTGTTAAACCAGTAAGCTGGATGGATGGAAAGAACTATTGAAAACTACTGCATTGCAAAATATGTATCTAAAAAACTTGAAATATTGTAGTGCTAAGATTACTGTACTAATATATTAATGCTTCAGTTTACATACATACATATGTATAGGATTTTTAGAAAGAATTTTTATGTAAGTATAACATTAATTCTTTAATCTTATGTGATTGGAAGACTTTTGGCTTTTTATAGTCTAGAAGATTGCACGACAAACAATTTCAAAAGGATGCATGAATCACAATTATTATATTTTTAGGTATACTTGTGTAATAATTTTTAAGGATGTAACATATTTATAAATTAACCAGTTATTTATAATTTCACCTTTCCGTTTTCTCACCAGAAATACAAATGAGGTAGACAGTATATAAGCTGAGGTTTCTGGATTACAAGACGGGATGTGCTTCTGCCTCTCGAGGCCACGTTTGTTTAGTTTTACCATTCCTGATAAATTTGTAATTTTTCGGCTTTATGTTATTGCTGCCGACCTGTGAATTTTACGCCTGTTAGTTTCATGAGCCAAGTTCGATTTCAGTTTAATTGTATAGTCTTTGACTTCTACATTTTAAATTTGGAGTTGACTGTTACTTTAGTTATATCGGCACAAGTGATGGTGGATCTTGTTGGCACGAGAAGTGCATTTATGTTCAAAGGTCTATTTTAATATTTTCAGGTCTCTATGGTTACTTCAACTACTACGGTAATACACTGTACGACTACTTGTTTATGCTAGCAAAGCAAGCCAAACTATAAGCGTATAAAATTCATTTTAATAACTACTTAGATGGATTTTACACTCAAAACACATAAATAGTTAGTTGTGTAATAAATTTAACTTATCGCATTTGCAACAATCAATAGCCGGAAAACATCGAGCTATTCGCTTGATAATCGCGACGTATAGAGGAAGTTGGTGATGGAATTTTGATTACTAGCCTGCGCTTTAATTTAAATTTGACTGTTACTTTAGTTGCATCGCCACAAGTAGTGGTTGATTTCTGTGAGCACGAGACTTAGAAGTGCATTCATGTTTTTAAGTTTTGTTACATAAAACGGTATTTTAAACTTTTTCAAATACAGGTCAACAGCTATAATGCGCTTTACATCTGTTAGTAGTTTGGAAATAGTTTATGCTTCCAAAGCAAATCAAACTCTATAAGGAGACTATTTATGATAGGTGATTGAGAACTGGGGTAAAATAAAAAGTTGGATTTTTGGTGAAAGAGAATACTTTTACTTCAGAGAATAATTTTCCTTCTCAGAATAATTTTACTCTGTAAAATCTTTGAAGGGTGAAATACCTGTGTCAAGTTTTTTTTTTCCAAATGTACAGAAAATTTCTTTAAAATCATTGTTAATTTAGGGATGAATTTTGCCCACCTTTAAAGCTGATATTTTTTTTTTTCATTTTTTAAATGGATTATTGTTTTAGTAATTAGAGATTTATGAATCGGAAATTTGGGCAGAATTAAAAACCCGAGAAGTAACTTTTATAAATATTTTCATTTTGAGCACTTTTGTATTTCTGTCTGAAGCGCAATGAAAGAGATATTTATATTAATTGGCATGTAGGCAATTTTATGCATATAAAAAAGGATATTTCCTACTTGTAAATATATTGTTCTTTCTTTTTATCTTGTAGGAGGGTCTAAAAGCCAGGCAGTAGCTTCAACATCTGACTCATCTTCATCTAGTCATAATTCTCTGTCAGTTGTTCAAGGTTCTTCTCCTAATTTATCTGTAGTTTCAGGTTAGTTACGTATATATTAGTTTTAAATTAACTCATTTTAATTTATAACAAATTATTCGAGAAAAGGACTACTTTTCAATTAGTAAGTGATTAGCAGAAGTATGAAGTATCTATATTAGCTTTAAATCTTATGTGCTGCTTTCAAGGTCGATGCCAGAATCGGTGCAAGTGCACCATCAGCAATGCTTAGGAGTGACAAAAGTATATAAGTTTAGGAAGGAACTGGGTGGCAGAAAGCTAACCCTAGCTTCTTTATAAAATGACAAGTAAAGCAGAATAAAAATTAACTCTATAAAAGCGGCATCATTGAAGTATTATAAGCTTTTAATATAATAAAAAATAAATTTTAAAAAATAACAAAAGAATTTATACATTAATAAATATCTGAAAGCTTTCAGATTTTATATTATGCCCAAAGGGGCGTTTTTTAATGTTTTATGTGTTACCTTTACTTATTAAATATCATGTTCTACACACGTTCACGTGATAAGAGGAACATTGTGCGCATGGCAGTGATGGATCGCTCAGTCACATTACAAACCATAGCACAGCACATTCAGTCTGTAACGCATCATCCAGTGTTTGCATGTACCATTCGACGCCGTTTACAGCAGAGTGGTCTGTCCGCAAGACGTCCATTTGCTTCCCTGGCCAGCTCGCTCTCCGGATCTTTCGCTGATAGAAAACATGTGGTCCATGGTTGCTGAACGATTGACCCAGATTACATCCCAAGCTGCCACACCAGATCAACTTGGCAACGTGTAGAAGCTGCTTGGTCTGCTGTACCCCAAGAACACATTCAAAGTCTCTTTGAATCAATGCTGAGGCATGTGGCAGCGGTGACCTCCAACAATGGTGGCTACTGATTCAAGAAGGAACCACACTTCACAGAAGTCTATAAATTTAATCATTTGATACATGGTCAACATGTTATCTACTAAATAAATTTTGTTGTGATATCTCTTGTCTTTCTTGGTGTTGCAATTTGAGTGGCCAGCAGTGTAAATTGTTTTGATTTGTATATGTATCTAAAATGTATATGAATTTCATTTACAACAATTCTGCTATCAACATAATATTCTGTTTTAAGGTGAGGCTTCATGTTGTACCTACTTGATATTTTTATTAGGTCTAATAAGATTTATTTTTATTCAGTCTAATAAAAAAAGTGTTACATATTTGCATTGTGAAAAAAAATAAGAGTCATTATTTATATTTTTTAGTTTTAGAAGCCATATTAGGAAGTTAACCATTATAACTTCATAGCCAATGGTGAAAATTGTATGATAATATTCAATGTGCATTTAAAAGGGATTGTAACAAAAATTGGGGGGGGGAGAGTCTTATTAAAAAAAACACCCAGCTGTTGTTTTCTTAAATAAAATATATTCTGTATTTTAAATACAGGTGACACTTGCTGTAAGAATTAATCATTATAGCAACACTTCTGTTGCAATGTTTAATGAGTAGAAAAAGGTTCCCATCTGATTACAGTATATTTTGCTATAGTGACCTCTTGTCATGTCTTTTTTCTTTTGGATGTGTAGCATTGTTGTAATAAACATTTACTGTGTAACAAGAGGCATTTAAAATTTTGGTGTAATTTTCATGCCGATGCATTGAAATGAGGCATGTTTATTAAATATATGTGTTAAAAACAATGAAAAAGTTTAATTCTTTTTTGTTACTATCCATTTTACTGATTGCAGTATACATAAAATACTAATCAAAATATTTTGTTTCCCAGGTAATGTAGTCATCCCTCAGACTATTTTACAAGCAAACAATAGTGCTGTTTTATATCATACAAGCCAAGGTTTAGTATATGCAACACCAACTAATCTACCTGAAGGTGTTGTACTAAATCTGGGTCAAGAACAAGGTAGAATATTAATTTTGTATGAAATTAATTACATATTTGTTTTAGATACACTTTGCATCTAATGCACAGGTGACGTATAATCTTAAGAGATTTTGTATACAGTAATAGCATACTACTGTGATTAAAAGCTATTAAGAATGATTTAATAAAACTTAAGCTTTCAGTTTATTGGTCAATATTTATTACATGTCTCTCAAAGTAATCACCTCCGACTGCTGCACACTAATGCCAGTATTTTTCTGAGTATTCAAGACTGGTTTTAAAGTTGTTTTCATAAAGTCCTTTAGGATTCACAGCAAATTTTCTGTTGTTGCATCATCTGGCTCAAAATAATGGTTACAAAATTATGTTTCAACCGTGGAAATGAGAAAACACACACTGCCATATTAGATTAAGTATGGAACTTGGAAATTCATATTTGTTTAATTTTTTGGCTAAAAATTGTAGAGAACATCTTTATGTGCAGGTGCATTATCATATTGAAAAATACACGAGTTGCCTCTTCGCAGTTCATGCCATTTTCTATTAATTGATTCATGCAAACACGCAAAGAATATTCTTTAAAAAAGTTTGGCTTGTAGAAATTCATGATGCACAGCCCCTCAACAAGTTAAAACATTCAGCATTACAATGATTTTTGACTAAGTGCGATATGGCCTTGTTTCATCTTTCAAGTGCCATTCCCTTGATTGTTAAATTCTTTCTTAATCAAAATCATAAATCTATATTTCATCACCAGTAATAATGCAGTTAGCAACTTCATATGCATAAAGATAGCATATGATGATAATGATGCTAATACATATAAATTATATAGCATATAATAATGCATATTTAGATGTAATAACACTCTATAATAAAGTTGTGACAGCATTTTGCCTGGTCATTCTTGTCATCGTTGAGCAGATAATACAATAATATTTGCAAATGTGTGCCTAAAATATTAATGCCAAATCCCAATTATACTTTCCAATTGTGTGGCCATCTCTAAAGGCTTGTAAATAATATGTGCAAATTTAAGACTTTTTTTTTTTTTACCGTGAATGTAATTTCTTGTTCAGAATTTTGTACCAATGAATGATTTAACTATACAGGTTAATATCCTTCTGTGCACCATTTTATTCTGCTATGCGAAAAGTTAATATGTCAGTGATGTAAATATTCAAATAAATCAACTAAAACAGATCAAAATGATGTAGTTACGATGATCAAGTAAAAATATGTGTCTCTTTGTTACGTAATAAATTCACGAAATTTTTTAGAAAATTATGGTTTCTGACTGTACAAACAAGTTGCCATAAAAATGATTACTGTGTTTGAATAAAAGCTAAGTAAATTATTTTTTACGTGAAGAATAATAATATATAATTCAAGAGACTTAATCATTTGGTAACCAACATGAATAACAGTAACTGATATATAGTGTCACATAGCTTGTAAATAAATCTTAATCTGTATAGCCAAATATGCATGGTATCGATGAATTTCAATTATTCATCTATGGTAATCAATAGAAAAGCGTAACTAGTTTTTTTTTTTTTCTTTTTAAAATATTTCAGACTTGTAATAAGTAGCAAATCTGGTGAAGATGATACACATTGAGCTCAATGGGTAATGGACTTGTAATAAGTAGCAAATCTGGTGAAGATGATACACATTGAGCTCAATGGAACTTTTCAATTTTCCCTGCCAGATAAGTGCAGGCAGTAAAATAATGATACAATAATTATCTTCTAATTGGTTCTTGAACCTCTCATATAATATGCTGACTGCTCATGAAAACTAGAATGCTTATGAAATAGGTACACCGTGAAAAAAAAAAAGTGACAGTTGTATATCTCCCGTTCTACTGGGCCAACTGCCAAAATTCAACTCGTGTTTTTCATGTCTCTCAAGCGCGACTTACGATATGTATTAAATTTATATATAGCATTGTTCTAATATAGGTATTTTGACACAACATATGACTTTTTCTGAAATGATATGCCAATTATACTTCGATTCCATGACTCAAATTATGCCAAACTGCCAAGTTTTGTAAAAATCGCACAAGTAGTTATTAGCTAAATTAAGAAGTTCGCCAAGCGAATTATTCTTGGTGCAAACCGAAAAAAATGCCAAAAATTATAAAATTTAATATCTAGGCAAGAATCAAAGTATGGAAAAAAATTGGTATGTTGTTTCAGAAAAAGTTCGATTTTGTGTCAAAATACATACATTAGAACAATGCTATATATAAATCTAATATATATCCTAAGTCGTTCTTTCGAGACATGAAAAATGCAATTTGAATTTCATCAATCTGCCCAGTAAAGCGGGATATATAGAACTGTCCCCCTTTTTTATGAATTAAATCAATTGCAACTCGTACTTACTATGCCTGTTCTTTTATCTGTTTAGAGCTGAAGAATACATACCTCAATATAGCATATTTATCTCAGCATTTTCAAACAAGTTTGCAGTTACTGTGATAGAAACTATAACTTTTCGAATGACATCAAATTATTTTCTCCAAGGTATCCTTAATATCAACAATAAGTATGACATGTTGTTGCAGTAAATAATTTTAACGAATTAGTTATATTTTTTTGCTATAAACAGTGGCATAGCTAGGGTTTCCAGCACCCAGGGACAAGTGAAGAATTTTGCCCCCCCCCATTCTCTGTGCCAAGAATGAAAAACATTTCATTAAAAATTTCGTAGCATCAATTTGGCACTGCCCGAGGACAGATGTGCCCCCTTGCTACAAATGTGCTTCGAGCTGTTCATTGAATCTGTTCTATGATTGCTCACATTTAAAATTATGATGCATAACCAATTTTTTTTTCCTCCAGTTACAATTTGCTTTAAGAATGGATTAGTTTCTTCTCATTTCAACAAAATGCAGAAGATTGTGCACCAAAATATTATTTTTTGAAATAAAATTATTTCAAATGCACATAAATGATCAAATGTGATAAATTCAATTTCTTATCCCGATATCTGCCTTTACCAAAGTATTATAATGGCTTTCCAGCTGTTCCCCCCTTAAGAACAGCTGCCTCTCCAAGTTGTACATCTTTTGAGAACAGTATTTCCAGAATGAAATTTTGCTCTTAAATTACTCTGGAATTTATCTAGTACATGATCTGTATATGCAGCATATAATTTGTTTCACATTTGCACCTTATGTTAATCTTTATATATAATAGTAATAATAATAATTAAGGTAAAAAAACACCACCAATGATTTTCCAATTTTTATGCAATGCCAAACAAAAAGATTTGACCCCCCCCACACACATATATATATTCCCTATTTATTTCGTTGAAGTTTTAAATATTTATTGTCAAAATGTATAAAATTTTCTAACTTAGATATATGACTAATGACATCTATATGAACAAAAAATTTAAATTAACTTTCCTAACAACCTAAGATTTCTCTTGTGTAACACATCTGCTGTATTTAAGAAGATTTTCCCCCCTCCTTTCAAAAACAGCACTCTACACCTCCTAAGTTATTTTGTAAAAGAAAGGATAATACATTAAAATGTCAGTTTAATAACACTGTATTACACATTTAATGTTTAAGTATGTACTACACGTTTTGAGTTCTCATATGTTTTAGAAAAGAATGAAGATGAAAATATTTTTCAATTATATATGATTGAGCCATACTTTTCATTTTCTGACTCGTTTTAATTTTATCTTTTGATGTTACTATATGAAAAGTAATTTAAAAATTTATTTCAGGTGGCACCCAACAACAGTTTATTACTATACCAGTATCCTTATCTCTTACTCCAGCTCAACAGGTAATAATGATATAATTTCTTTTTGAGTGAAATCTATTCAAAGGTTAATCAGTAAATATTAAGTTTGCAAGCAAAATTTCCAAGTCCCCCCCTTAAATACAGCATTAAATTACATAGTCCACTTGTGATCAGTACAGATTCATTTTAGTACAATTTAAAAATTTCAAAATAAACTAAATTTTAATTGAGTAAACACACAGAAATTACATCCTACTAGAGTAGAGAGCAAAGCTAAAGTGTGTAGTTATCCAATATGAAAGTTCACAAAGAGGAAGGTTTTGGTTTGAGTTAAAAAATTTCAGTTTTTAGAGTTTAGGTTCCCAGTTACTTATGTCATCAGCACTACGCAAGCTTCATGGCATAGATTAATCTAGAAATGACAGGGAGCAGTAATGTTATTATTAATATTTTTAGAATGAAGATGGAAGTTAAAGGGCTATTATTAATTTTATTATTTCAAATATAAACATAAAATTTTATATTTTAAATATATATACACACACACACTCATTTCATATATATGTTAATAGCATTTTCTCTGTGCATATTTCCAAGCTGTAAATGCGGATAAGTTTCCCCTTTATTTTTTTCTTGTTCCTGCTGCTTTTTGCATCATCTACTTCAGTTATTTTGTGCATGGTTCTTCAAAATGGTTTAATTCCAGGTGTCAGTATTTTTTAAATATACAAATGCAGAATGACATGTTACATCAAATAAAAATATAATTGTACGAGTCAAATTATTGAACCCTGTTAATTTGCCTTAGCTTTAGTTCTTGGTGAATGTATTGGTCGCATGGGACTTTATGTGAATAAAGATCAGTTTCCCTTACAAAATATCCTTTCTAAGGCAGACAGCTCTTATGTTTTATCCATAATAAACCATTTCTATAAATGCTAAATTAATATATGGCTAATAGATACAGATGTTATGCTCATTTGAAATCAGATAATTCATTTTGAAATATTTATAAAAATCTTGGTCCTACCATCGAACTAAAAAATTATTATTGCTATTTGATGTTTTTATGAACAAAATTATTCTAATTTAAAACTATTTTTATTGTGAAAAATTACAATATTTAATTTACGTATGGTGTTTGCAAAGTTCTGACAATTGAGCTATAGTTTAATTTTTAAGAACAGGTTAAAAATTAGTTTTCCATTCGGATAACTGTATTTAATAAAATGGGATTATGTTGAAAAACTGCACTGATGAAATATGAAAATGAACTAATACGTTTTTGCTTTTTTACAGCAGCAGCTGATCCAAGGAACTCAAGGTACAAGTCAAGGTCAAAATTCATCATTTAGCAGTTCTAGTAACAGAAGAGAAAAGGCTCGAAAATAATTTTTATGCTTATCAATTTTGTACAGAAAGTGCCTTAAGAATCTCCCATTGTAATTGAGTGAATTTTAATTTAATGGAATCTAAACCATATGGAGAACAGCACTATTTTTCCTCAAAAATGAAAAATATTTTCCTCATCAGTACTTTTTTCTGTCTCAAGACAAAAATTTTAAGATATTGGTTTTTCAAAGCATTTATGATGAAAAACGAGGCAGGGAATAAAATCAACTGAGATATATATTTTTACTTGAAAGAATTCTGAAAAAGTTTTGTTAATGAGAAAGTGTTCAATGAAACTGAAAATTGAGGACTTTGTATTGCTTTTTCACATATGCAATAGAAGGAAAAAACTGAAATATGAATTAAATTTTTTAATTCAGTAACAGAACCCAGGATAATAAATTATATTAGAAATCAATTTTGTTTTGTTTATAAATATTGCTTATTTATTACCAATTTAAAATAATACAGAGACTGTTATACTGCATTCTCTAGAAATGATCATTCATTAATATGTTAAACTTGTGAAAAAGCTCAAGCAAGTGCATTTCTTCTGACATGGTTTATATCTTAATTTGGCCAAGTTTTACGTTGGCCATATTTATGTATATAAATGATTAATAAACTTATTTTCTTCTCTCCCTTTCTTGGTAACAAATATTAACAAATATGCTACAGTTAATATGTAGTAGAAAAAAGACATGAGTTACATTTTGAACATTTACAGGATCATGAGATGTTTCAACAAATAGCAGTGACATTATTGAGGTCAATTTTTTTTTCATCTTTGTGACTAAATATTTTTTATATCTACACTCTAACATTTAATATGTAAGTCTATGTGATACTTACATTGCAATGCTTATTACTTACAAAATTATAAATTAAAGAATGTTACATACTAGTATATCAAAAAAGAATATTAGTGAATGGCATTTAAGGGGGCAAAAATCAAGGGTAAATATTAGAAAATGTTTTGCTGATTGAGAATTCGCCCCCTCCTTTGCTAAGGAAAGAACATAATTTAAAGTTTTGTTATTTGACAGGAAACAGTGTGAATTCGGTGGACATGTTGAAACATGTAGAGGGAAGCTTAAGCTTCAGAAACCAATTGCATCAGTGCATATAGAATGGTGACCATCACCTTCAAGACATTTTGTTTAAAACTCCATGACTTCAAATTTTTCACAAGCATTCAACCGAGTCAACTTAAAATTTGTAACCCGTTCGGAACCAGCATTGCATATATGCAATGCAGCGATTACCCTCTTACCAGTCCAGTGTTGTGTAGATGTGAAGAGCTCCAATCGATCTCTGCAGCCCAGCGTTGTGTATAACATGAAAGCAAACTGATTTTTTAAAATTTTTAAATGTCAGTAGATGGTGCTAAATGGTAACGGTTTTCATAATCGGTTAAGTCATGTGGCTTGTGACCTTCATGTAAGAGCATCATATTCGGTTCTGTGGCTTCTGGTTTTGATAGATTTATTGGTGTAAAAAAAATTGGGAATCACAGCTCCTTAAATTAAAGGGACACCAGAGTGTTTATTTATTTCATTAGGAATTTCATTTTTTTGTTGTCTTCATTTTTATTCTTTACATTTTTCATTATTAACATTTGGGATACTTCATGCTCAATTTT
>KK121373.1:75039-120154 GCA_000611955.2 Stegodyphus mimosarum | reverse complement strand
AAAAAAAAAAAAAAAAAAAAGAAAACATGGTTCAAAGAAGTTAAGGCACTTCAGGGTTGCTGGTTTATCTTACATGCCAGCTCCTTCGACCTCTCATTTAACCTCCTCATTACAAATGTTCCCTTTACATGTCAATGAGCCTTCAGAAAGCGAGCCAGACTTACCTCCACTCACATATCTCAAAGATGTCAATTCAAGGTACATACTGTATAGTATAGTAAATAATTATTTATTTAAAATGCACTCTATTTAAAATTTAAAACGTATCATTTATTTGTTTAAATATTTAAAATTGTTTATTTAACAGCACTTATAGTTCTACCTGAAAAACACTGTTAAGAGAAATGCGAAACATATCTAACACTTTTTGAACAAATTCATGGCATGAACACTCATTTGAAACATAACTCATTTGTAAGGTGGGAAGTGTCTGTATGTAAAGCTATTATTTGATATGTCAGAAAGGAAATGAAATTGTCTCAATACATTGCAAGAATTTTTAATTACATCAATATTATATCTCTCACTGTGCCTACTCATATGTGAATAATAACAAAATCATAAGACATTTAAAGGATTAACAGCTGGAAAAATGGAAGACCACACAGATTTGCTGCACTTGTCACAGACTCATATGTCCAGTCAGTTTTCTAAACTCAATTCTCTGTTCCCTTGCGTGGACTAACATACAGTTTTTTCTGTACTTAAGTGCTAGTAATGGGATATAAGTTGTTCAACAAACCCATAAATGCTTGACATACATCTGATTCAAGTCACATTGAGCTACACTGATATCAGCTTACATTAATAGAAAATCAACCTGATTTCAGTTAAAGATGGCTTGTGTTCCCATCACCCAAGCTACAAACGCTGCTTATTCTGCAACTTCCTGATGTTCCTATTACACAGTGTGCTAAGTGTCGCCATATTCTCACAAAACAGACACACTCTAATGCCAAGCACTATTGTTATTATATGCATTCATCTCATTGACAGTACAGTAAACCATAAACTAGTTAAACAATTGCACTAAGACCAATATCAGACATTGCTATGAATATTCCTATTTTTTGTTTCTTTGAAATAGAGCAAACAGTTCCTACAACTTACAAATTCTATGTTTTTTTGGCAAATGGTGTTAACATGGCAAATCACCCATATTAACCACTAAACAGAGCTCCTTTCTCATTTGCAAATGGTTAACTTTTTTTAGAAAAGAATTTTACTTCGTATTCCTCAACAGACTTATTGATATCAACTAACTGAATTCAATTTGAGTTAGCTGCCAATGATATTTAATAGGCAGACATCAATTTATTACTTATTAGAAAATTGAAATAGAATAAATAAATAAAATATTAAAAGCAGCATAGTGTTAAAAATTAAATGAAAATTTAATTGCCATTAAAATAAATAAAAACTGTCTTGTCTCCCTTAAAATTTAACATTTAAAACAATTTTTGTATTATTGACTATGGGTAACATAAGCAATATAATGATTACAATTACTTTCTTAAATTACTTTTATTAAAACAAGCAAAATAAACAGATCAAGCTAAAGCTTAATAAAAAGAATTAAATTATTACAGTTCGTAGAAAAACAACCCGAATGAAAAAATGACCATATATATAGTATCTGATGTTTATAAAAACTGAAAACTGTAAAAATTCAAGATTAAATAATAAATTAGAAAGGAACAAATCAAGCTTATATAGCTCAGAACACTGAAGTATTCACATGTCATCCAAAAATAAATTTGCTATGTTATTTCTGTCATGCTTATTTATACAAAGACATACTGAAATTAATTTTTACATATTTTCATAAATCTTCTGAAGATTCCCAATTAAAAATAAAAATTCCTAGAAGGATTTTCCCCAAAAGAGTTCTTGAAAATAATGACCACATTAAAAAGAGCATAACTGAAATTTCCAGTTAATATGAAGAAAAGATGAAACCCTCGAAAATCCCAAATAAAAATGATTAAGAATTACATAGCAATGCAGGGAGGAGATGCAATCTTCATGTGCTAATGTGCAGAGAGGAAAAACAAGAAATGAAAGACAAAGTAATGGGAATAATAATATTTTAATCAGCAAATTGTTAGTGTTGTATTTAGATATCACAGTAAATATCTGAAGATAAAGCTACCAACTAGTACAAAAGCATGACACTAGAGCAGCACAGAATCAATCACAGACTTTTTGGAATATATCAGACGTCTTGCCTATCTAACAATTCAGAAAGAGTTTTTCTAAGAAAATCTTATAAGACATCCACCCAGATGAACAGGCATGAGATAATGCCTATTAGGTAGTCTGCCCAAACAAGACAGGAAACTGGTGTTGTGCTGCACATTCTTAGGTACTCCTTGGGGATGTCTTCTGCCCATATATGTGTGTTTTGGGTGTTATAGGAGCCTTCTCTTCTAAAGTATCCCTTGTCAGTGAACATGACAGCAATCGGAAAATGGGGTTCCGTCACACACTTCTGCTGGTACCAATCAATAAATGCATAATCAGCAGTTTTTCTGTAGGTAATCAAGATGCAGTAGCTGTACACATTGCTCATGATATAGATACAAGCAGTGCAAGTGCAGGATTTTCCAGACAATAGTTTCTGAAACAATAAGGCTTGTAGCAATTGCTTGTGTGCTGATATGTAGATTCCTTTTTGCATGACACAGCATCATCTCTTCTACTTCAGGTGCCATTTGTTCCTAATTCTTTTGACCATCCCGAAAGATTCTGTATTGCACAATCTTCCACGCAGCCATACAAACATCTGGTGATTTGGAATCTGCCTATTAGGGTACCACTCAATGTACAGACACACAACTGCCTGCACATTAGAATAAACTGTTCCACACGCTAGATGCATACCTGCTACCTTGAAATTACTGAAATATTCCATCCGACTTCCTCTGTGATTGATTGTCAAATGCTGAATTTTGTGAGCAGAAGTTTTTTACCTTTCCATTTTCCTAACAAAGCCCTCTAGTGCACTATTGAATGCACTTCCATCCATACATTATTTAGCTATTTCTGAATTGTCTCCGAGTAACTTATCCCACGCTCTTATGTTTGTACACATTTAAATGAATTACCCTGTATATATATGCATATGAAATAATACAGATGCTAGTGGCATAGCTGTTAGTGGTGACAATTCATTTATTATGAACTTGATGCAATTGTGACAGATTACAAAACGCTCATTCTTGATGTACACACAGCTAAATTGGTGCATTCTGCACACCTTATTCTTTAACACATTAAAAATTTTTAAGAGTTGCAGTGACTAAGGAAAACAGTGGCAGAAATCCCAACAGAGAGATAACAAAATGTGTCCAAGATGAAAGTTAGAATGATTTAGTTTCAGTTAAACTTCCCACTTGAAGTTTAGTGGCTAATTTTAAGTTTTCCAAATTTCAAATTATTATTGACTGAAACTTTATGTAAGAATGATATGACAGATATTAATTTTGAAATCATGCAATTTAAAGAGATTTTTAAAAAGCAGTAACTGTTTTTACAACAACAGAAAGAGGAAATAATTGTACTAAAATGGAGAATGAAAGGCCTATTAAAGTCAGAATTCTGATTTACATATTTTTCTCTTATACTTGTTAGTGATTAACAAAAGCATTTATCATTTTATAAAAAGTTCTTAAAATTTAAATTTAGAGAAAATGTATCAAATTTAAATTAACAAACAGCATTAAAATAAATGTGTAAAAACTTCTAAAAAAATAATTAGTGATGAATATTATAATTCTTCAACCCTCTGAATGGCAGAGATTTTTGGATCAGTTCATGAAGACCTGTATTTCAACAGCTTCTATTTAGTTAAATTTGTAGATTTGTTTGTTTTAGTCTCTGTTTTCAGAAACCTCCATTCAATAAGGTGAATATTTACATCAAAGTAAGTAAGAAAACAAACTATTTTAAATTATAAGCTCCTACACAATAAGTGACAAAAAATCTTATGACTGGATAAAGGTGGCCATGCCACAAAAATATTTTCAGCTTCCTTCATGCATTTAAACCATTACACATTAAATGCACACTTAATGTTAAACTTACTCATTCCAAAGGAATGTGATGGAGGGAGAAGGAAAAAAAAAAAAAAAATAAGGAAAAAAAAAAAAAAAAACTTTCTAAAAATTTTAACTACATTTACTATTATTTTAGATATTAAACTCAAAAACAGGAATGAAAATTATGTACCATTTATCATTTTTTCACAAATTTGATTCTTTTATATATTAGATAACGAAATATTTACTCACTACAATGAAATTTTGATGAACAAGAATGGATTGGTTATGGATTAAGACTTTATTTCAGATTTTGTAACAAATTCTGAATTTTAAATTTTTCATTGACTCTTCTTAAGGAGATGAGAAAGCCTTGTTTTTTTTTACATAACGGAAACATGTTGTTGTGACTCATCTCACTTGTTTGACAGTAACATCAGAACAAGCCCATGAAATGAATCGTGGCAAGGAGTGCAAGATTGTGCCTGTTGTTGTGGCAAGAGTCTTGAGCGCCATACAGGTGACAGTATAGCTATCCTCAATTTTCATGGAAAGCCTCCTGGGCAGTGGGTTTGAGGATATCCCATCCCACTTCCCTTACCACCGGCCCTCGCAAGAAGACTTTTGGCTCAACACATATTTAGAGTGCCCCCATGTCGCACAGACACTATACATTTATAAACATCCATGCCTTCTTCAAACCCAGGCCCTTCAGTACGGCAGTTAGCATCGCTAATCACTATACTGGTTTGGCGACTAAGGGAAACACTTTTTTTTTTGTTTATCATTATTAGTTATTTTAAACCGATTTCAAGATCCTTTTGCAATATGATACTTTCTAAATTATAATAATAAAGGAGTGAACAGAAATTAATTTGAAATTCAATTAAAAATACAATCATAAAATTCTCCTGATAATAAATGCTAATGACAGAACTA
This sequence comes from Stegodyphus mimosarum, assembly GCA_000611955.2. Taxonomy (NCBI): domain Eukaryota; kingdom Metazoa; phylum Arthropoda; class Arachnida; order Araneae; family Eresidae; genus Stegodyphus; species Stegodyphus mimosarum. The sequence goes on along the minus strand of KK121373.1, from coordinate 115,175 downwards.
TGAAAAATGAATGGTGTATTACCTTTCAACAGTTTTTTGAAGCCTTTCTTTACTGAGATTTATTGCACTGCGGGAGTAGCTAATTATGCCATTCTGGCTATTCAAAAGCATATTAATACTCATTCTAATTGCATTTATCTGAAACAGAAAAATAAAAAATTATGACACATATATAACACTACATGGATTCCATTAATATCAATAGTTACAATAATGTTTATAATTTGAAATTCTATATAATTAAATACTCGGACACGACAGAGCTAAAATATGAAGTTTGCAAAAAATATCACCATATAATCAAATTATCAACCCAGTTTTAAAACTAATAAAAATAAAATTTTGAGATATGTAAAATACACAAATAGTTATTTTGCATTCTTTATTACTGTAATCATAACGCAAAATATACCACTGCAGTTCAAAAAAATTACTTCAAATAATTTATTAATCCTCCCATCTAACTTGCTATCATTGCCTAAAACAGACTCAAGAAAGGCATATTTTTTCAACTCCCAACTATCCCTATTGTTTTGTACCTGGATGCTTTTCCTTAGACTTTAATGGTATGCAACTATTTAAAATGAAGTGGTGTTTTATATAATAAATATAATCCATTCCATGAATGCATTTGTTATGCTAGATTCTGTTTCCAATAAGTTACCACAGAAATAATTTTAATACATTTCTAAATAGAGTCTGAAATTTTAAAACAGTGGTCTCAAACTGGGGGACCACAGGCTCTGAAGCGATTTTATATAGCATATGTATTTTTTGCAAATACACTATTGAAAAGATTTTAAGATCTTAGTTATTTTAATTCCAAGTTTATATTATTTTCACTTTTAAAAACAAACACAAATAATGAAATAGAAAATGTATAAATGGAACTAATTAATCTACAGCATGATATAAAACTTATTCAATGTTTAAGGATGCAGACTATATTAACTTTTTCTGTATGTGTCAAAAATAAATAAATAAATACAGTTACGAAATTTTGCACTGAGAATAACTGTTTTGTTTGTTATATTTCAAATCATGATATTAATATGTCAACAGCCTTTTTTCACAGATGAAAATTAGCAAGAAAAGAGCCTGATTAAATGATAAGCATGTACAATCCATGACGAAAATAATTACTAGAAATTAGGCTACACACTTTATCAGAAATGAAATGCCATCAAATGTCAAGCTGTAGTACCAGACAAAGAAGTTTATTTCAATACACACATATATATTTTTATCTGTGTCAGAGAAAATTTAATAAATAAGAAAAGGTTGCTACTATTTAATTTCCATTGGTAAATTTTCTCTGAAAGCATAGAAAGTTTTCCTAATTTCTTTATTTATAGTTTAAATTAAAGTTAGCTATTTGATGATTAAACATGTTTGAATTATCTGAAAGGAACATCAGTCTAAGAATTTAATAGTTAGCTGTCAATGCATTTAATTTACAAAGTGTAATCAACAAAAAATGTTTTGCAGATACCAAACTTTATATTTTGAATACAAAATAAATATAAATTTTATTTTTTTTCCCTTTGATATACCATTATTGTTTATGTATATTTTAATAAATATTTATAAAGTGAAATTTAAAATTATTTCAAATATTTTTTATTTTGTTAAAAAAAAACTCTGGGTGTGTGTGTGGGGGGGGGAGTTGCAGCCCTTCAGCTCTTTGATTGTGGATTCAGCCCACAAGCAATTTAAGTGAGTTAACTGCTGTTAAACATTTCAATGAATAGTAAAATATACCATCAATATTGGTTGGGAATTCATTAATTTATCAGCTTGAAAAAATATTTACATGCTCAGTTATATATACTTAGTCTCAAGATTTTTCATTCAGTTTGATGAGTTTTCCCAGTCATCCACTGTTGGAAGACTGAACTTTTATTTACATTTTTGTATATCTACCTCTAGTTTTAAGGAAAATTCAGGTTTGAAGAGTAATTTAAAGTGGTTTAGAAGCTGTCAAAAATGGTCTTCCTTTTCTTTAAAACAATACTGAAGTACTGCATTGTTTGCCACTTCATTTACCTCAGCTTATTAAAATACCACTATTTGATTTTTCCCTTTCAAATTATATACACTTTTACTGAAAGAAATGAGGAATCTGTTTAATATCCACATTTTCAGAAGATCTTAGTTGCAGTTGGCATGCATCTTCCATTCTCATTGTAACATCCTTATGTTCTTGGTCAAGAAGGATTGCAATTCTTTGGTAGTTATACTAGTAAGAAATGCACTTATTGCTTATGCTTCTGCCCATTGTCTTTGTCTGGATATAGATCATTTTTAAATTTATGTTTCCTTGAAACAGAAAGTAAAACAAATTCAGCTGCATGTTTAATATGTGATAAAATTACCTGAAACCAATCTATTACAAAGTCATGGATTATTATATATTGCCAATGATTCTGCTAAGATGCAAACACTCATTAGAAAATAACTGGAAACCTATATTCGATATAAGAAATTCAGAAAGATGGGCTATTTGCATAAAGATAAAATTCTGAGCAACAACAATATTAGAAGAAACTAGACTTATTTGTGGCACTTTCCATCCTAATCAACAGAAATTAACACCATTATTTTTAAAATGCTTGTTACTTAATATATGTAACTTGATTTATAATAATGTTAGTAAATAAATTTCTCCTGCTAACTTTGGTTTTCATGTAAACAAATAGTGCTAATGTGGTTATGTTGCCATGTTTTCTATAAATGGGATGTTTTCAAACAAATGTTTCATTTTTAAAGGCATTTGCAGTGACTTCCCTATAATGACATTGTATAAGCAAATACAGAGCTATTAAGCAAAATTAGTTCATCAATTAATATGCTAACATTTTACATAATAACTAGTAATTTTTTATTTAATAATGCCAAATAATATTCATGACTGGTTATCAAATAGAACTAGCTCATTTCAAATAGAATCCCCCAAAATTTGTTCTCTTTCATACCAGCATAATGAAAAATACATTTTTTAATAAAAATTGGGTAAATTGAATACAGCAGCTGCTGCTGTTTCCTTGATTTTAAATGGGGAAAGTTATGTATAATTATAAATACCACTAACAAAGAATGTTAGTTAAAAGCATTAATTTTACATTCAGTTACAAACTTTCATGTCATAACATTCATAATTTTAATAGAAGAGAAACACGCCAATGTGACAATCAAATTCGCTGAAACAACCTTGTATTTGGCGTACATTTACAAAAACAATCGATTTCGAGGGCAGCTACAGGTCCCTCCTCATCAGGAGAACAAAATATCTAGAAAGAGAAAGAAAGCTGAGTAACGACTTTATATACTCTCGGGTAGAACCACGCGCGAGGAGGCAACGCCATCAATCGGCAAAAATAATCATCAAGAATTATGTTAATAGAATTTTAAAAGCGCTAGGAAGGACTGGATTAGACTTAAAATCGTTCACTAAACTTGCTAAATCTTTGTGAATATGAAAAGCCTCAAGAAAATCTTTGTGAATAGACTTCTTCACCAATGGAAGAAGCTTTTTGGATAATTTTTGCTGATCCAAAGTCAAAATTATGATTAAATTTCCAACTATGATACGCTATTGAAGACTTGTTAATTTCGCCCTTTATTTTATATGATATTGGCCAAACAAAAAGAGCGTTAAAGTTTCGTATTAAGGAACATGAATCTTATGTCCGAAAGGGCGAAATCAACAAGTCTTCAATAGCATATCATTGTTGGAAATTTAATCATAATTTTCTTGAAGATTATTTTTGGCGATAAATAATGTTGCCTCCTCGCGTGTGGTTCTACCCGAGAGTATATAAAGTTGTCACTCAGCTTTCTTTCCCTTTCTAGATAGTTTCTTCTCCTGATGAGGAGGGACCTGTAGCTGCCCTCGAAATCGATTGAGTGTTTTTGTAAATGTACGCCAAATACAAGGTTGTTTCAGCGAATTTGATTCATAATTCTGTTTTTTTTTTTTTTAACTGATCACAGAAAGCATCTTAATAAGTCCTTTTAATATGCATGAGAAATCAAAAGAAATAATAATTTTTAAGTTTTCAAATGTCATCTATATATTTGCTACCTGTAACAGAATTAAGCTTGGGATATTAGTTATAAAAATAATGCCATTATTAATGCCATGCTTTAACCTTAGAACAATAGACCTTCAAAAATTTATGACTCTACTAGTCAATGGTGTATACCTATGTCAGTACCTAAACAAAAGCAATTAAAAAAAATGTACAGATTATTAAATATTTTAAATACCATTACACAATAATGAATGATGTATTTTATAAACAAAAGTTTAATGCAATGCACTAAGCTTTCTTTATGTACTTTATATGAATAAGCATGCTACACTATATAATTTAAATAACTTACTAGCAATGTAATTTTTTTCACACTGATTAAAAAATTAACAATAAAAAGTTTTAGAAAGCAATCTCAAGATATGCATCCTCCTTTCTTCCCTTTGGAATTCCATTCTGTCTTAGGCTTTTCCGAGACTTAATTATTGGTACTCGGTAATTCAAAAGCTCAATATCATATAAAATAAATAAATAATAAAAACTGAAGGGTTTCAGATTTTAACAGTAACCTAAAAGGGTTTGCTATTTTACAGTCTCACTGAGCAAGCAGTTTACCGATTTGGTGTTTAAAAAGCCATAAAAGGAGGTTACCAGGAATGATAAAATTCCTGGTAACCTCCTTTTATGGCTTTTTAGCATTATTATTATGCACGTTTTATTCACACTTATGCCACATACAGTGCAACAAAAATTCAAAAAAGTTTTAAAAGCTGCATAGTAGCACATATTTAGAATTCCTGAAGCAGTGTTAAGAGTTGGCATACATTTTTATATTTTTTCAGTCTTTTCTCAGCTTATGATATCAATATTCGATTTTCTTAGTAAGATAGCAAACAACTTTTTTCTTCCTTTTTATTATTAAGTTTTCATGTGTTAGCTTTACTTATTAAATATCTTCACACTCTCATAAAATTGAATTCAACAGCAAAATCACAAAATATTTAAAAACAGATTATCTTTAGAATTCCCAATAGAGTGTTAGAGGTTGCAACACATATTCTCATAGCCCCTATACTAGTATTTCTTTAAAAAGTAAAGCCACTACTGCGGCCACCCACCTGAAATAGTTATCATAAAATACAAAAAGTCTTTAATGATTTTAATGAGTCCAGCTTACATAATTTTATAAAAATACCCAATACTTCTAATTACATATCTCAAGATTTTTAATATGTGTTTAATTAAATCAATCACATTAAAAAAGCAGAAAAAAGTATTCTCAAGAACTGTATTTATTGTTTTTAAATCACTTAGTTTACTTCTTAATAATTTTCCAGATTAAATCTGAAAGTTTCCTAGGCTTTTACTGAAGGCAGCATGCTGTCACGTGGTAGATAGAAATATTTTATTTCTGCCTGTGGCAACACACTACCTACAGAGAATCAGTTTGTTAATTAAAAAGTGAAAGATAAATACTGTTATGTGCACACGGGTTCATAATGGATTGAGTGCAAACAGAACCGATGTTAGTTTTATAAAATTTATCTTCAGGAAAGAAACAGTTTACAGTTCTAGAATTTTTCATAAAAGTACTTGTACAGTTTTTCTCAATATGACAGAGCATAATCAGTCATTACTACTTCAAACTACGAAGAAAGTTAAACACAATTCAATGCAAAGTACATCCTAAAGAGCGAAACTCGTATGTAAGTCTCTCAATACTGCAAATTCAATTTTGAACTCACACAGAACTTATGCCCTCTCCTTATGCAGTCCCCCCTTCCAGCAACCAGGATATTTCCAATACTTTTCATTTCTCAAAATTACTAGAAGGGTTATAAGGTTACAGTTACATACAGGGATCAGTTACAGTTATACAGGGGCTAGATCAAATGTTGCTAAGTTTGGTGACTTCTCACCAAATCTGGTGAAAAAATTGGTCACCAAAACCACTGCCAGCTTGTCAATACCTTGCCAATCTTGTGAGATAGCCAATTACTTCAATGCTGATTTGTCCTTTAATCTTTTTTTTTTCCAGCACCGCTTCCTTTCTGAGGCCTTAATGCTACATTATAGCCCCGTTCACATGCAACGCTCCTTCGCACAGCTGCCGTTAGCAAGAGGAGAAAAAGGAGACAGGAAGGAGTTTTATTTTTAGGACCTGTTCAGAAGACCGCCATCTTTCTTCCCTTTACACATACGCCACTGTGCGAATTGTTTGATTTCTAATACTGTTTACACATTTTTAACATTGTTTAGTGTTGTTAATTTCGTAATCGGTACTTCCGTAATTGGTACCGGAACTTTCGTAATGGTTTCTGAAAAATTCGTGCATTATAATTTTTATTATTTTACAGGCTTTTATTTAGTTCACTCTTCATGCTTGTCACTATGATTAAAAGATGGTCATCGATTTTTAAATTGTTTCCCGATAAGAATCGAATTCAAACTTTGCACATATACTGCTTTTGGATGTGGAGTTACGATTTTGATTTTTAGAGGGTTAGATTTTTTTTCTCAAGTTTTTCTTCTTTAAAGTTGAAACGATTTTTAGAAAATATTTGCGTTAAATAAACTGAGAATCTCAGAATATTACTCTTTATACCATAAGACACAGTGGGAAAAAAATTAAGTAAAAATTTTAACGTATTTTTTTTGTTTTGTTTTGGGAGAATTTTTGAAAATTGCTCGTATTTTTAGACTTTTTGACACCTATTAATTTTAAAATTTCATATCTAAAAATATATCGGTTACAAACTTCCGAAATTTTTACAAGTTATAAAACAAACTTTTCGCATTTATAAAAATTATAAATGAAATTAATAAATTAAATGGATGATATTTTACATTTTTAAAAGATATACAATGAAGGAAATACTGGTTTTTCTTGGGAATCATTTCGAAACATCAGTTTCAAAGTAATAATCTCATTACACCACACTATTTTCATGACGGTATTTACACTATATAATTTGTTATTGTTGCGAGGTGTTAGTTCAGCGTGAGATCAGAGGTATTTCCGAGTTAGCTTTCTATTAAGATGCACTTTGCACTGCGTTGTGTTTAATGTTCTTAGTAATTTAAAGTGTAACTACTACACTTTGTGATATTCTAAACACTTGTACGAGTATTTCTGTGGAAAATTCCAGAACTTTGAAGTGTTTAGGTTGATAAAATTAATTTAATGAAACTATCTAATTGGCCCTGTGTGCAATGACAATAATTTACGAACTATTATCAATCTATTACAAACCTGTACGCATGCAACAATATTATCATTAATTCATGTATTAAAACTGTTTTGAACGTGTTTCACAAAACAAAAACAGATAAAGAAAAATTCTACTTGCGTTTTATGATTTTTTTGCATTCTTTCTGGCCAAAAAAGGTTTTAAATAAAGGCTTGTAATTTATATTTATATTAACCAAACGTATAAATAGCACTAGGTTTTATTTACATATATTTATGTACTGAAATTCAGTAATAAAATTTTTAGGAAGTTTGAAATGATTTAATGACTATTTAGACAGTTTGTATTCTTTAAACTGCGTTTTCTCAGTTTTAATTTTTTTTATAAATCCTTTTACTTTATATCCTAAAACATATACAGGTATGGACTAAATTATTTGATATTTTTACTGCTTATTTAAAATTATATACTTTATAGAAACAAGGATGGGTTTTGCAAAATACTAAAAAGAAAAATTATTTGAAATGAAAATGTGACGAGATCATATTTGTTTTAAAGATTTTACATGGAAATGTGTTTTTTACTTTTTTTCTCAGAAACTAATGCATTAATTGCAAAATCAATCCTTGAAGTTATTAAGAACAATAAATACAACAAAAAAATCTGGGGGGAACACTGAAAATTGTAGGAGAAGTAAGACATTTTAATTGTTAAATTTTTATTAAAAATTTATTAAATTAATTAAAAAAATTATTTCTTTGTTAAAAATTAAAATAATTTTGTCGTACAAAAAAACATTTAATAATATTCATAAAAAGTAGATAAAAGTTTAAAAAAAAAAAAAAAAATCAAAAGGTACTGAGCTCCTTGTTCGCACTGAAGCCGATATGCGCGTCTGAGCGCCTTTAGTTTTAATTTCAATGATATTTCTGAAATATCCAGCATCAGATAACCTTGTCTGTACTTGTTTATAAATATCGTATCTTGTACAGTTCCATCTATTTTTGGGGGGATGCTATCACATCCGCAGACATCTATCAACATGACTGTTTCGCTGACAGTCAATTGCACGTCAGCCATGTTGCTTACTAAAATTAAGTGAACCACGCAATCTCGCAGTGCAGTAGGGAAAATCTCCCCATTTGCCCTGCCCCAGAGAGGTAGGGACATTCTAGCAAATTCTACCTCCAATCCCGAGAAGCAGTTAATGCTTGTTCGTCATGTGAATGGGACACGTTGGAAGAACCGATTTTCTCTGCCGGTCGAATCTGCTCTTGTGAACGGGGCTTTAAGCACAGATACTCTAATTTTACACATAATTTCACTAAAATTATTACATATATACAAAATTCGTAATACTATCTTACATTTTTCCAAATGGCACTGGAGATAAAAATGTTTTATTTCAAACACTGCTGGTTATTCATATCATTGAGTTTGTTAGGATGACTACATTATTCAAAATTTGATAGCTCTAGGTTCTGTCGGTTTTTCACAACATGAGGGACATACATACATGCAAATTCTTCATTATTTAATTTCTTAAAAAAATAATACAGGGCGATAATATTTGGTGGCAACAATTTGACAAATGATATACAGTTTAGAGTGAACCAATGCAAAATCTCATTTTGATGCTAATAGAATATTTTGAGACTATGGCCTAATTAATAAATAAAATAAAGCAATTTTTTATGTTGCTTTCTGAGTGCAAAAGGTTTAAATAAGAGAACAACTAAAATAACAAAAGATAAAGATATTAAACTTTATTCTTCAAATTTTTTTTATTTATTTCACAAAATTACTATGAAAATATATAAGAAATGTTTATTGACAATACCTATTGCCTAATTTCCCATTTTTTATATCACATAACATTATACTGATAAATCTTTATTAATCTTTCACATGGCTTGATAAACTAACAATTCCATCAGCTATTACCAATCCATGTGCCTCAGGATCTTTACTTTATTTTTCTTATTACAACAGTGTTCTTCATTTTTGAATAACATAGGCTTGAAAAGCATGATTCAACATATGTTTAAATAAATTAATATATCAAAAACTTGTTGGAAAATTGCCATAATTTGCAAAACTTAAGAGATATAGCATGAATCATATTACAGTATTTGCTATGAAGGTATAAAATATAAGTAAGCAATGGTCTATATCATCAGTTATCATAAATATGTATACCTTTTACGAAAACATTCCAGAATTAATTAATAATAAATGCAAGGGATACATATAAGATAATACTAATGTGATTTGTATAATATAAGATGCATATGATATTGGCAGATGTGGTTCTTGCATATATAGAGGGTACAGCCATAGGTATTGAGAAATACTCTATGTATGTAAATGATTTAAAACATTTTTCTAGCTGACTCTGTTATAAGAATACAATACATAAAAAAAGTTACTGTTTGGTTTTTAGCTGAGATCAAAGTAGAGTACATAATGTATATTACACAAAATATAGGTATGTTTTAAGAACTGATAGCAATGTATGTGTTAACTGATAATGATAATTATTAACTAAGACATAAAAAATATGTGTTAATTGATAATTTAATCATTGCTGTTGTTGGTGATTCTAATTGGTTAACTGTTATTGGTGGCTCTACCCAACAATCAGAATAATCTTTTGGGAAATCAATACTTATATGTGAATATTTAAGAGGAAGACAAGTAGGTACTCCAAACTCACGCTATATTTTAGATCAACTGTACTTTATTTTAGTTATGTGCAACAAACTGAGCGATTTAAACATAATGTGCATATTTCTTAAGTTTTTATCTTAACTTTTATACCCAATTCCCATAATTTACAACCTATCTAAATGCTAATTTCTCTAAGAACTTATGCAATTAAGTGCGATGCAAAAAATGGTATTTCCAAAACATGATATATCTCAGTTAAATCATACTAATCTATGTGCCACTTGAAAATGAGTTACTGCATTTTTGCTTAGAATGGGTGGCTGAATGTAAAATCAGTTCTTGTACCACAATATTCAAGATTCTAATAACTAGGAGGGGGGAGACTGATGTGGTTACCACATGACTTTCTTGTACAACCTATTAAATTATACAAAGTTTTTGCTGCATTTCATTTTAACTTATTTCCTTGAGTTTCATTAGCAATATATTTATCATTCAATCAATTCACTTCTAACTCTGTACCAAGGAAAGACTTCATAAAAACTCTTATCACCTTGATTAAAAATTATAAAATACAGAAAAACATAAAACATCAAATACAGTTACACACAATTAAAAAAACAATTTTTACAATTAAAATTATAGTTCCTACTCTAAAACAAGCGACTTAGCCAATGTGCATAAAGACAGATTTTTTGGCGCACAAAACTGAAAATTTACTTTTGGTCAGTGCACAAAACTGACTGAAATAACTATTCTACTAAGAGTTTCAAATGTAAACAAATGGCAGCTTCGTTAGGATTAGTACCAATTAAACAACTTTTAAATTGTTGACAATTCTATAATTACTGCATACAGATTAACTAAAGGCATAAAAACCTTAACCAGAACATAAGAACAACACAATTCAACCACAATTAAAGCAAAAAATGCATGATTTACCAACATATAAATATAAAAAAACTGAGTTTACCAAGCTGGCTAAAAGAGTGAGTATACCCACTCTGTACTGCTTGATACATATATACATTTATGCATATATTTATGCACCAAAGGATTTTGCATTTTACCAAAGGTGCATATATTTATGTACCTTTGGTGCAGCTGATTGGAACCAAAAAGGGAGATGCACAACTACATGTTATAGTAGTCCCATATATAAAATTTCAATGTTATATGACTACCTGCTTTTGAGTTATGCGAGACACATTCATATGTATATAAGTGCAGACATCATGAAAAAAAATCTCTTCTGAATCCATTTTAAAATCACTTTACAATCATTTTGGAAAAAAGTCTTTCATTCTATCCACACATACAGATGCCATACAAAAACATCATTCAAATGGATTCGAAAGCGGGTCAAAATGGATATTTTCGTTGTAATATGATACCTAAAATTTTTCATGATTGCAATATTTCCTTTACTTTATAGAAGGAAGTAATATAGGCCCTTTATTTGTTTTCTTTTACATAAAAGTATTCATATAAAAAATGCCACAAAAAATTACCACTTACTTCTCTCCAATCATCAAGAGTAAACTCAACATCAAATGATAATTCTATGTCATGGTCTGGATGAAGAGCTTCACCAGCTTCAGGATCAAATCCCAAGCCACATAGAGCACCAATATATGATTTTCTTTCCTTATCAGTCCTTGAAGTGGGAAATAAAATAAAGTTAGAAGATAATAAAATACTTTTATTGACAGAATTTTCATAAAGTGTACCATTTCTAATAAATAAGTACCTATAATCAATCTTTAACAAAGTAAAAATATAAGATACAAGAACATTGCACAGAAGCTGAAATTAACAACTATCAGGTCATCCTCTAAATAATGACATTTTTTTTTTACAGTACGTTTTGAAGGAAAAAAAAATAATTAAAGTACTAATTTAATCAACTTCATATTTCCCATCTGAATCAATAACATTTTCCCAAAGCAGTAATAAGTTTTTTTCTTCTTTTTTTGATGGCATTCCTAAAGAATTCAGTAAGCTTATTATTTCAAGTGCTTCACAGAAATTTTTCCCATCAATGAAATTTTGCAAACCTCGAACCATCAAGAACTACATGTTTTAAAAAAGGAATTGAAACATTCATATGATTTCTTCGATTAACATTACTAAGCTCACGTGAAACCAATCTGCCAAGCTTAGCATGATTCCACATTCCTCCATATGGCAATGGACTAGTTGATGACGACGATGATGGTGAACTAACTTCTACCAACTCTTCAAAAGTCTGCCCCCTACCCCCAACACAAAAAAAAGGGTTTGCATCAAACTGAAGTTTGAAAGATACTTGCAGATGCTTGATAACTCACTGACCTCAAAAGATCTACTGACAATTTAAGAATCATTAATATAACTGAAGTTCATTCAGACATTCAAGTCTTAAATTTTAATAATAAATAAAAGAAAGAAAATTTCAGTTTTCTTTGATGGAAGGAGATTTCCCAGTAGTCATATTTTAAAAATATGAAATATTATAACATATGTACTTTTAATTGAAAATGCTCAAACATGGTACCTTTTTGATGCAAGATACTAACAGAATGATAACAACACATTTAAGATATGCATACTTTTTTAAGAATTTATTTCATACAGTGAAGATTTTCTCATTTAGATTTGATAACAATGCTCGCAATTTTAACAACACAAAACTGTGTTAAACACACAAATAGAGAAAAAGAATAGTAGATAGTGTAATTTAATAAAGTCTGCATATACAATCCATTGTTTTAATAGTAGTGATCCCTTTCAAAAAACATAATAATGTTAACTATTTGAAACACAGATTGAATAATTATGTAAAATGAACAAATCTTGGAAGCTGTTCATTTTGAAGTAAAACATTTTAAAATTCATATATATTGCATAAATTTTGAAATGCCACTATTAAAGCTGCTGCCAATGTAGGTATATAAAATCAATCTTTATATAAAGAAAATAGACTAGAACACAAGTATTACATAGCTGTCCACATTGAAATATGAAAAACCTGGAGGTTCTTGGATGTAAAACCAAGAGCTTCCGGGTGGTTTTCTGTGCTGTACACCACTATCATTTCAAAAGAACTTCAAATTGATTAAAATTCACTTTATAATGCAAGATTCAGCTTATTGATGTAAAATATATAATAATATTTAACTTGATGTATTAAATTTTATGTTACTTGGCTAATTTAATTTTGTAACTTTATTACACTTTTATGCCGAAATAATTTCCAGTAGAAAGAGAGCTCTAATTCACCAAATTACTTTTAAACATAATGAAAATTTATATACTATTGCATTGATAAACTTAATAATGTACCATATATTCATGCAAAACAAAATTAAATATAAATATTTATTGATTGCTCATAGGTTGAATCTATGAGCTAACTTAAAATTAAACAAATTTTGATAGCAGATTAAGATAATTCAGATCACATAAAATTTAATAATAAAAATTATGCTAAAAATCACTACGGGTGAGAGAAAATGGAATTTGCACAATTAAAGTTCATTACATTTCATTTACAGCTGGGATACATTTTCCTCAGTGAAGGCTAAAAATTGGGAGATGTGATGAAAAATCAGGAATGTCCTGATAAAACCAACACAGTTGGCAGCTATAGTAGTATAACTTTAAGAAAGACTCTGTTCTATTAGGATGACAATATCTTTTATATTCATTAGAGATTATACAACATTTCACATGCACTGTGGCTTATAAAAGTGTTCGTACAAGTTTCAGTGAAATATTGCTTTATTCATTAACAAAAATTAATATCTTAGAATGAAAAAATTTTCAATAATACCTACAAATTTCTCTTAGCAAAACAACACTATTATTTTACGAACATATTAAAATTTTTTTTTTGAAAATAAATACTAAAAAAGTAACAGAAAATTTACATCACAAAAGTCTTGACATGATTTAAAGAAATCTGGATATATTGGTAAATATTCTACTATTTCTGTCAAGTTAGTATCTTGTAGTATATACACTGCAGTATTTATAATAGCTTTCAAATGTCTTGGCACAGAGTTCACTAGTTTTTTTGTAATATCTGATCAATGTTCCTCCATCATTACTATTTTCAATTCGGTTTTTGTTTTAATGTTGTGTCTTTGTACTCTAACGTGTAATTATCTCCAGATGTGTTCTGTTGGGTTTAAATCTGGTGACTGAGGTGGAGTTTTCAGACTTTGTGGACAATTATAGACATCCAAAAGGCACATTAAGGGCCATGTGCTTAGAATCGTTATACTGATAAAAAATAAAGTTGTTTCCATCATCCAAATTTTGGGCAGATAATTTTAAAGTATTTAAATAAAGAGCATGGTCCATTGTGTCATCACTAAATACTAAATTATTTTATCGTGAAGCTGACACAGACCCTCACATAAGAACACCTCCATTGCCATGCTTTACTGTACCAACCAAGATCTTGGGATTAAGCTCCTAATTTTTTTTTCCCTCTCCACGCAATTATATACCCATCAGAATCAAAAATGTTAAATTTGCTTTCATCTGCAAATAAGACATGATTCTAATATGCTTCAAATATTCACTTATTATTGATTTTGAGAAGAAAACCAAAGCTTTCCATTTTTTGTACTTCCAAAAAATTTTCTTCAAGCTGAGTGCCCATGTAATCTAGCTTATCTGAGTACTCATCGAACAGTTTGAAGTAGAAAATTTTTCAGTAAATTTTGTAGAAATTTTTAAAACATTCAAACATGGATTTTTCAGACATTTTCTACCTATAAATCTGAAGTACGTGTGGGTAACATGTGCCTAAGATAGCATTAACTAGAAAAACAGCAATCTTAATTAAGATAGACATATAGCAATTAATAATCTAATTCAATAAGAAAAAACAACATAGTTGCCAGAGTTGCTGACACTAAAATGGTTCGAAAAGTACAGAAAATGGCCCAGCACAGACATGGATACCGGGGTTCACATATCCTGGTGAAGCACAGTCTGCCAGAGAAAAACTCATCTCTTTCCATGAGTTGGTAAGGTTGCCATACAGGTTTAGACTGTCTTTCGCCAAAAGGCGGTCTTCTGTACAGTTTTGAGTTTATATTACCTGTGCGGCGATGCTGCTGTAAAGCTCTGATCACGTTGAGTCCTCTTTGCTTGAAAACCTCTTCTTACTTTATTTTGGATCCAATTTTTTTCTTTAGAGCATTTTATCACATACTGCACTGGAGAATGAGATAAATTTACTAATTTAGCGATATCAAAAATTGAATTTTCAGCCTTATGATAAAAAATGATCAGTTTTCGAATGCTGTTCATTGTTTCCTTATGACTATGAGTCATCTTTAAAGATTAAATAAAATATAATGAGGTAAGCAAGCAAAAAATAAAGACAAAGAATTTTTTAAATGTCACCAAAATGCAAAAATAAATAAATAAAAAAAAGGGGCAGATAATAATTTCATGAAATTTGACGAATGTTTCAGTGTACCATCAGTTTTGTAGCATGTTTTATCTATGCCTCCTTTTATTTTGAATTTTAGCAAAGGAAAATATGTCAGTATAAAAAATTAAAATTTTAATTTTATTCAAAGTCACATGGAGATGATATGAAAAAATATTGGGCCTTATATTCAAATTCAGTTCCGGGTTATAGCACATTTTCTGCAAATTCTTAAAGTGTGCATAAAATTTTTTGAGACAATGTATGCTTTATTAGTATTATTAATTACTTTTCAACTGTAAGCAAAGAAAGGAAGTATGACTTCCCATCGGACATTTTATTCTCTATACTACTATTATAACTGGTGTTACCCCTTTTTTAAAGCAAGAACTGACTATTCTAATTGCTTTTTATACAAGTAAAACCAGTATTATACTAATCCTATTTAAAGTAAAAACAATTACATTTGATAAACAACTCTACGATACATTAAAAATAGTATCAGACAAATAATGAAATAATATGTTATTAAGACAGCTATTATTTCATCACTGTATCATAAAACATGCACTATATTTATTTACAGCTTGTAATGAATATTATGTGAAAGTAAAAAAAAATCAAGAAATTTTCAACGAGCAAAAAAGCAAGGCAAAAATATTTTCATATGTACCTGATTTCTACGTATGGTGCAAACATAAGGCATATTAATGCAGGTAAACCTCTTTTTTTAGGCATCAGTGTTGTGTTTCGTGCTGTTATATTATCAGAATTCTGGCCAATAGTAACACCTGTAGCAATTAGCATGGCATTATAAGGATCTTCTGGTTCAGAATTAAAAGAAACAGAGTTCACACTGTCTCGTTCAATTTTTACACATCTATAAGAGAAGATAATTATTTATCATTTCATTTATTTGTTGCGATCTCTAAAGTGATAAATTAGTAGTGTTGCAATAACCATAACAGTATATTTGTACAGTGCAAAACAAGCAATATAAGTATTACATAATTTCAGGAAAAATAGATGGCACAGTGTTTTGTATTTAACATAAGAAAGGCAAAAGACATGAAATTAAGACTATAGCAATTGAAATTAATCTAAAATTCAAAGAGAAAATGATACTGCACATCATCCCGCTCCAAAAAGCGTCTTAAAAGACAAAGTTCAAAAAGTCTTGATTATTTCTTTCAGTATTTCACTGCATTCTCATGCCGCCCAACTGGTATAGTGGTTAGCCTCGCTGACTGCCGTGCCGAAGGGCTCGGGTTCGAATCCCGGAGAAGGCATGGATGTTTGTAAATGTATAGTGTCGGTGCGGCATGGCCGCACTTTAAATATGCAGCGAGCCAAAAGTCTTCTCATGTGGATTGGTGGGAGAGGAGAGGGGTTGGAGACCCCTGGATTCCCCCCCCCGGGTGCTCTCCCTCAAAATTGGGGGTGGAAAATAGAAGTCCAACCTCTCTTCGGAGTAGGCTCTGGCAATCATTCTTCCATAAGATTATGGACACGACAAACAAACTGCATTCTCATTATAAGACAAAAGCTAAAAATTTTATGGCATCAATAAAGAAGTTGGCATTAAGCATTTTAAAACGTTCTGTATCTTTTTTGAAACTGTAGTTAAAAAGTTAAAAACATAAAAATTATTACAAAGAAAGCAAAATATTTTAAATACTCATCCACATCAAAATACTTTTTTCAAAACAACTGAATCATTTTTTTGGCTAAATAAAAAACAAAATATTCATCTGAATGCATAATGTCAACCAGATTAATAACAAAAAATATAGGTTATTTCTCTATCCACTAACTAAATTTTCAAAAAGCACTTCTCAACATATTTCCATCTCACCTCCTTCCTCTACCTCAGAGCAACATACATATTAAAAATATATTAAATGATAAATATTTAACAATCCTCTCTTAATTTCACACAATTAAATTAAATTCAAAAAATACCTAGAGCAAAATTATATCAAAAGATTTTTTTTTTGGGAAAAGTAAAAAAATACGTATTAAATATTAAAAAAAGTCACATCAATAACTTAAAATTTGTTTATTCAATGAATCACCAGAATCATCATTCAGGTCACAATAATTAAAATGTCTCTATCATGATATCTTACCTGCTACGATCTAAGTTTGTTATTCCTCTGTAGGATACTTCTAGCGGATTAAAAGGGCCACGAAGAAAAATCTGAAAAGTATTGAAATCATAGCAGGTGGTGACAGACACTATTTTAACATAGAAGGAAGAAATAATCATGCTAGGAAAATATTGTAATTCCTCATTAACCTTTCAAGAATACTTAATAAAAGTTCATAAATATAAAACAGAAATTTAAAAAAAAAATCTTACGTACATGTACATATATGGAAAAGAACTGCAAATACGTTTTCAAATTATAAAATTATGAATAAAAATTAGATGCAAAGGTACAAAACACATGAAATAAAAAAATGAAATACAGTAATAGCATATATGCTGCAATGTTTACACTCATATACACACAATTTATATCTTAATATCTGTGATATCTGCATCTTAATTTTCATGAAGAAATACATATATACGTAGGTTAATATGTAAGATAAAAAATATGAAAGACAAGTACTAACAAAATTAACAGCTTAATTTAAAAGAGACTTTTCAATTCCTAATTTTAATTTAAATACAACCCCTTCAAAGAATATGAATGCATCATTAGTTCTGTGGTAATCCACAATGCTGCAACTTCTTGCCCAGTCACCGTTGAGAATTAAAGCAAAAGAAGTTAAGCGCATACGTAATTCCAGCTACTTAATACAAATCACTTCTCTCCCCTGCTCTCACCACACAAACATGTAATCAACTACTTTGCAGTTTTCAGCTATAGTAACAATGTGATTTGCATATATTAAAGTGTAGGGCACTTAATAGCACTCCTAGTGTAGTACCAATCAAGAGGAAAAGTACTATGATATTTGTTGTCCAGAAATAAAATGTTTTAATTCTAAAACTAGTAGTGCTTTTTCTGTACTTCAGCCATCTATGCAATATCTTTGAACTATCTTATTTAGCATCTTATTTAAGAGCAAGCTACATATCTCTACAACATCTCAGCCATGTTTGAAAAATAACTGGTTCTGTCACGGTACCACCAAATTATTACACACCATATATATATTAAACCCTATAATCTTCACATTAGCATTTTTATGAAAGAAAAATTACTGTGTAAAGTTATATGAACAGATGAAAAATGATAGATGGTCTGCAATCTTGCGTGGGTGATGTTAATGCGGAGCAGGCCGTGTCAGGATATCATCAATTCAAAAAAGTTTAAAAATAATGATCAATTCAGGGGAGGG
Source organism: Stegodyphus mimosarum (assembly GCA_000611955.2). Classification (NCBI taxonomy): domain Eukaryota; kingdom Metazoa; phylum Arthropoda; class Arachnida; order Araneae; family Eresidae; genus Stegodyphus; species Stegodyphus mimosarum. The sequence continues at coordinate 96,495 of KK121373.1, read as the reverse complement.
AAAAAGAAAAATTGCAGTAGCAAAAAAGAGGTGGGAAAAACAATAACTCATTGAAGAACAAAGTGATGTTAGTGAAGAAAAGTGAATACGGTGTACAATGTGTATATCTGTATGAACTTTTAGGATGGCAAAAACAGCAAAAAATATTTTAGATAACGTATTTAAAATAATATCAGGAAACTGTTACTGACTGCATGTGCTTTTTGCCAATTTAGAAGAAAACTCAAAGATGCATATGAATTTCGAATTTATTGCATAGAAGCTTCATAAGTATTTAAATTTTTTTCTTGCAAATGTTTTGTCTTTTCAAATTTATCACGGCTTTCTGTGAGAGAAATGCAAACTGTTGAATTTTGAAACTTTATGACACGTCCACACCTGGAAAATCATGTTAAAATATTTGAATAAAAAGTGCAGACTATACACGAGTTAAGTGGTTAATATATCAAAACTTGTATTATAAAAATAAAAAAATTTCAGAAATTTCTAGTGATTCATTATATTGTACTTTTACAGCCTCAAATGAGAAATGAAATTTTCTCATGCTCATATATTATTTTATATAACACTTCATGTTCAGTATCACACTAGAAGATGTTCTTTCCTTCATTATTTTTTATTATTTTGAATTAAACCATTCATTCATTCGCTATTTCCTTTTAACACTGGATTCTTCTTGTAACACTCTTTTATATGGAAATGAAGTTTTATTACATCCATTAAAAAAAAAGTTCTATACAAACTTTTGGGTGTATTTCTACTGACTGGAAGTATACATCTATATTATCTGGAGGCACCAATGAGATATTACGAATTCACTAGCTCAGGACGCAGATAAATTAGTTTAATTTCGATTTCGTCCAACTTTGATTTCCGAAATTACTTTGCATTTTCATACTAAAACTGATTTTAGTGTTCTGATGATATTCGTTATGGATGAAGCAAGTACTGATTCTTGAAACTTTTTTTTTTCACACACTGTTCTGAAACTGACTTTAGCATTTTGATTAAAAGATGAGCCATACAAAAAACTTACTTTAGCAAAAATTAATAAATTACACATGTAACTCAAGAATCTTAATTAATTCAGAAAATTAGACACTATTTAGCCTAAATCTGATGACAAAGTTTCTCAGTTACCTGAGAAATTATTGGAGGCTGACGATTTTGAAGCGAATGTAAAACTTCAGGGTGCTATTGATAAATATTCTGCTGAATCAATTATGTCTGTTATCCCATGTCATCAATTGCTTATAGCCATATTAAGCTACTTTGCTTAAATATTGAATCACTAGTGGTAAATCTAATGATTGACCATCATTTAAAAGCTTATATATTTCATGTATTCACAAAAATAAAACATCTCCTAACATATAAAAATTCTATTACCTAAAGGAATTATTAAAATCAAATCAAACATACCTCAGTTTCTCTTTTTTAGAATTTAGAATTTTCAAATTTAGAAGCTTAGGAAAAAGTATCAACTTATTACGATAAGAAGAAACAAATCGTTTCCTCATTAGCACGATTTTCAGGGAGCAAGTTAACACGAAATACTCAAATAAACATTAATTACAAAGCATCAGAGATGCATTCAATGAAGGCATTCGAGGAATTAAGTCTCTCAATGAGAAAGCAATTTTTAGAGATGTATGGTTAATTTACATTTCAAAAAGTTGATTCAGATACCTGTAAAGTATGAACTCAGCAATGACAAACTTCTCACTTCTGAAAAATTCATAGCATTTCTTAATGTGTGATATTAGAAATATGCAGCTGTAATGAATCTAATGATAACAATATGATATGTACAAAAAATCCTAAATTTGTTTATAATAATGAATTAAAATGTATTAAGTGAAGGGAAATCATTTGCTTCTAAAATGAATAAAATTTAACGAACTGAGTACTAAAGAAAGATAACAATTCATTGACAGCACTAAATTATGAACAAATCGCATAATTTAGTGCACATATCAGAAACAAATATTCGGATTCTTAAATGTAATTTTAGATTTATGTGTCATTTTAGTAAACAGAAACACCATCCAAGCCTTCACAAGAATAACAGTTATAAATCTGCTACAGTCTTTAAAGCAAATCAGAATGCTTGTACATCTCTGCCCTCCACTTGGGAACCATTTGAACAGAATATATAAATGCAAATGTTTCAATTAATTCTGTGAAGTTAGCTTTCACAATTCTACCAAAAGCTCTTATTTGTGAAAGCTCAACCAATTAAACAAATACAAGTACTGCTCAACTCACAGTCACAAGGTGCAATCATATTTGAAGCCTATGTGAATTTGGTAAGTATTCCATGAAAAATGCTAGATTTCCCATTTCAGGTTTAGCAAATTCTCAAGTTGAGATCACAAAAGGCAGAAAAGAATTTTCGGTAATTTTATAACATAATAAAAAGGCTCAGTTTTATATTAAAAAAAAATTATTTGTAGCTGAAAATTAAAAGCTCAAGATCTGCATAATCAAAATATTCAGTTAGCTGCTCAAGATCTACATAATCAAAACATTCAGTTAGCTGATCCTTTTCTTGATATGCCAAATCATACTAATATACTTATGGGATCAGTATTATGGGAACTGACACAATTGTCGACTGTGTGATATTATACATCAGACTTCAGAGAAACTTGGAAAGGTGGCAATTGCTCAGCAAAATTTATCAAAAAAGAACATTAAAAGAGACTCTTTAAACCTCTGAAGAAATACTAACACTACTCTCCCAAACTGAAGCTATCCTAAATTTATGTCTGTTTATTTACATGAAAGATTCTGATACTGATTCTATAAATGTTTTAACATCTCATTTTATTACAAATGACATTTTAACTAATTTTCCTGTATGACTCTTGATGTTCATACAATAAAGTCTAGATGGGAATTTGTACAAAATATCAGATGCAGATTCGGAAATTGTTGGTAGCCACAGTATCCAATTTCCTTACAGCAATGATCGAAGTGGCAATATCTCGAATACCACATAAAGGCCAATGACATTATGTTAACCGTAGAAGACGACATCCTTCCTTTAACCTGGCTAATAGGGCAAGCTATTGAGATCCATACTGGGAAGGACAATTAGTTTGCTATCATAAAGATTCAGAGGTGAACAGTCAACAAACCTGCAACAAAACTTTCACTTTTACTTTTGTACCAGGTCTGAAGCCTGATAGGATGGAAGAATGTTGACACTCATGCTACAGAGTATTCTTAATTTATACTTATTCAATGCCCTGTGTTGATTAACCATTGATTCATATGTTATTTTGTTTTCACAATATATAAATTTGTTCTGTCTGAAATTTTATATGTAAATGGAGTTTTATTAGATCTGAAAATTTAAATCTAAAAAAAAAAAAAAAAAAAAAATCTATGAAAATCATAAGGTATATTTTACTGACTGGGAAAATACACCTACACTTCTTTAAATAAAATGTTACCCTGATTATTAGTGATTATTAGTGCAGAAAGAAACAAAGCTGATACACATCTTACCTTGCGATTAGTTGCCTTTATGCTACTGAAGTCTTTTGCATCTTCCAAAGTTAACTGAAGAATATTTGATGAACTTTCAGATAGTATAGAATTAAAACTGTACTCACGGCACTGTACTCTCAGTTCATGATTTTGCTAGAATTAAATCCAAAAATGAGTATGTTTATCATTTCAGATTATTAATAAGATAAACATTACTACAGAACTACTCCTCTACATATATTAATTGATAACACATTGTACCATACATTTTTACTATTTTATTTGAAATTCTAAGCACAACAATATGACAAATTATGATAAAATAATGTTTATTTTTAATTTCTGTTGTCTATTTTTTCAAATACACTAGTTTATAAAGAACACATCATTTACTTATTAAAAACAGAAATTAGAAATAAAAATCACTTAAGATTCCAACCTTTGACACATAACTTTCTTCAGCATGCTCAGCAAATCCCTTTTCAATTAATTTCTTATTTATGCTTTCTGAAGGTCCATCTGAAAAGCTCCTGAGTAGTTCTAATCTAACTGTTTCTTGAACAACAGAATATACCTAGAAATATATTTCTTAAGTGTATCACAAACAAAAATACTGTAAAATAAATTGAGAAACTTTCTTTTTCACATTTTCTTGGTTGTCTTATATAATTTAAACATATATAATAAGTACTGGTTTTATAAACATGCATTTAATCCTCCAAGAGGCCAATGGATCAGTGTGGTTCCCAAAAAGGCTCAATGCCATGAGTAAGTGGTTTTTCATTATTATATAATTCTAGAATGACTCTCTCAATCCACATCTTCACTACTTTTATTCCAATATATATGCAGTTTTAATTCTTTGCACAGATTTCAGATGCATGTCAGTATATTTAAAGAAAACATGACTAATATTTTTGAACTTGCATATAAGGTTCGGCTGCTTAACCCCGTAACTACGGCATCTATTTCAGTAAAACACACCAAAAATGAAAATTTTTCTTAATCTGTTTAATTTTGTTTTGTATACCAATGTAAAAGTTACAAAATGGTTACTTAGTAAAAAATAAAATAACTATTATATTTGCTATTTTGACATACACATAAAAAAGTAATGGATTTACAGATACATGTTATTCAATTACAGCAAATTAAACAAAATTTTGAAGCTAAATATAAACCAATGTTAAAACAACAATATGATTTTGAATATTCAGTTTCACAAATCTTTTACAGTATGATACGACAAAACACAGTACTGTACACAACCCCATATCACACTTTATCCGATCCTGAAGAACCTAAACTATATTCCTCATTCATGTCTAAATCAGACATTACAAAAGAAAACTTTTTCATACAAAATTCACCCAAAGACAACCAAAACCCAACACGTGTCTTCGTTTAAGTTGAGCAGTTGAACACGCCTTCCCCCAACTAAAATGCATGAAAAAAGTAGGACCAATAGTGCCACCTGTCATGAAAATAATGAATTAAGTCTGAACTGAATATCCTAAAGTGAAAACGAACTCAATACAGGCTTCAAAAAATAGAAAAACTAATTTTTCTTCTGCCTGAAGTCAGTTTGGGCATCACAAATACAGAATGTAATAGTTGCTTGCACTGGACTTGGGCGACACTGGCAAGGGGTTAAAAGTTAAAAAAATATTTAATATTCTAGGACTGATACTGAAAATGTTGCAAAAAATGGTATTTACAGCAAAACAGACAATTATAACTTTTAAATTTTAGGGTTATTTATAGCAAAGCATATTTGCATGTATTATGTTCTAGGAGAAATGCCAGAGAAAATTTTCTAATGAATATTCACCTACATCCATGTTACACAGGGGTAAATTATGAAAGCTCTATATAACTAGCACATTCAGTTACCAGGAATCTAACATGAAGCAAACTACTTCGGAGCTTGATCCACATGGTCCCCAGTGCCTTTTGTACATTTACAGATTTCTTTTAAGCAAAATTTTGATTGGGTTTGTTACTCTATTAAAAGTTAAAATTTTGAATTTTTTGAAATAAGCCCCATCTATCATAACCAGTACACCAAAAAGGCACTGTTCAGCCCAGACTTGTCTGAAGGTTAGGTTATGGTTATTCAGTTATGGCAAAGCACACGAGGGCTATCTGCCTAAAGGGGGGGATGCCTTTGTGGAGGACTTTCTCAGGGAACTGGCTCGTATACACGTTACACATGGGGGAAACCATGAAAACGCCCATGCAGCCAGCCCGTTCGTGGGATTCGAACCTTGGACCGAACTACCAGTGTTTAGCTTCTCTACCACTCGGCTGCTGGTGGGCACTTGTCTGAAGGAATAACATTCTTCCCAATTCCTGCTCTAAAGCATGAAGCAGAAGGCTTTTACGTGAAATCCATAAGAAAAATACCAACAGACCATTTTAAAACTTTTGAACATTATTTCAATGCAAATAAGAAAAAACATAGAAGAACCACAGCTATCTCTTATTCAGGATAACATGAAAGTAAATATTTTTCATCTTAAATCTGAATAGTTATAACCTGCAATTCAAGACTAATACCAAAGATGTAATAAAAGGGAAGAGGTAGAAAATCGCAATTCAGAGGAAACAATCCATACCCATCTAAGACTTTGTGAAAACTACTTTCTAGCATTTGCTTCAAATACTTACATGGCATTTATCTGCAGAAGATAACAAAAGTGCTGTATAAACTAAGCACAGATAACCTAAAATTTAAACTTTTGAAGTGCAAACATTTAATTTAAAAAGTAGCAATCTCAGTCACATCTGTCCTGAAGATGTTGCGGGAAAGTTTCCAAAAATTGGAAAAAAAAAAATTACATGACTTTCATTCAGTTTTGGGTGACATCTTCAAATCTTCTATTCCCTCTGAGAATGTATACAGCAATCCAATGATATTTTCTATGTTTCAAAAGTAGTGCAAAAGTCTTTTTTTTAAAGCTGTTAAGGACCCCCTGCAATTTGTGTTGAATGTCAGATGCAGTCTCTTTACTTTCATTTTTAATCTGCAGAACAATATGTTGTATTTCCTAAAAACTACATGGTTTTCAGAGATTTGTAAACAAGTGCATCATGGGTCAGTTACAGATGTATCAGAAGTCTGAATGTTTCCAGCATATATCTTCTCTCAGGTACCTCAGAACAACCCAGTAAAATTCACAGTTGGCTTCAAAATTAGGATGAACAGACTACACATGACGAATTATTCACTTATTGTCAGGGTGGAAACAGGAGCATATCTTTGTTGAATTATCAAGCATAAGGGATCTTTAGCTTTAAAAATGTGCCATTCCAATGTCAGAACTGTTGTTATGTGTTCTAGAGATAGAGTAAATCTAACTTTAATCACCTGTTGTAATCTTAAAAATGAAAGAGGCATTTTTGCCAACATTAAATATATTTGAAGTGTTCTTTTTTATTATTTAATTATGCACATATGTTTAAATTTTCTTTTAATTTTTTTTGGCAATTTATCTAGCTCTGGCTGATTTAATCCTATTTAATGCCATCTAATCATTTTTAAGTATTGATCTAGATAGACGAGTACTGAAGCTTTTCAATATCTTCTGTCATTTTGCTCAAGCAAGATTTATTATCTTTGTCTTTACCCGAAAAGAAAAGACCACCGAACATGAGCACCATTCAACAACCATAATCTAATTTAAATAGGGTTCGTACACACTTCTTTAAATAGAAATTATGGGTTAGGTTAGCTTATTTGAATACGACAAAGTCATGAGAGTCATCTGCTTAAGAGAAGGGATGCCTTCATGGAGAGCTTTCTGATGGAAGCTGGCTTGCATTCATGTTACACATGGGGAAAATCAAGAAAACCAACCCTGCAGCCAGCCTGTTTGCCTGGAATTGAAGTACTAGCATTCAGCGGTCTTAACCACTTGGCAACTGGTAGGACAGAAATTAAAGGGGGGAAAATAATAGACTACTAAAAATTTTTATTTTTCACAAAATGATCATGAAAAAAGCACTATTACAATCTAAGGAAATTTTACAGTTTAAAGCAACAAATTAATATACACACTGCTTCCTGCACTGGTTTTAAAAAGATATTACAGCAACTATGCATAGAATTAGCATTTCTAGGACTTTCTGTTAATTGCTATTAGTATTATTGATGCAACTGCACATACGTGAAACTTGTAAGTAATGGCAGAATTAGTAAAAGGAGTAAATTTATGGGAAAACTTCAGGGGTACAGAATTTGTACACATCACATTCATTTATTTTTTCTTCTTTTCCTTAAGAGCATAAAAATTTGTTTGAAAGTAATTTTGCTGGTGGATATACCAATTTTTTACATATAATATACTGATTCATTTTTACAGAGGAGTCCTTTACTTCTGTAAAAATATTTCCTTTAATTTAAAACTTTTCTTCCCCCTGCTTATTTTTTCCTTGTACTCATATTACTTTCTTTACATATTAATGTGCGGAAAAATTGTAATACTTTTGTATTCTATAAAACTTGATCCAATTTTAATGCAAAAATTGGAAATATAGGAAGACAATCTTTAACCCATATAATTCTCCAGTAAGCACAATTCTTGGTCCAAGGTGGTTTATTAGAATTCTACTGTATCTTCAACATACCTCTAAAGAAAAACTTCTTTCTTAATCAATTTCTTCCTGAATAATTTTTTTGATCTTTGAACTTTCAGGTTTAGTTAAAAATTTTTGTTATTCTGCATGATACATGTATTAAGTGCAGAAGAAAAACTGCTATTCTCATTTCTTCATTAATTTCAATACTGCATATTCATTTCATTAATAATTAATTTTTCAATATTAATTCACTGTACTCTTCCAGTAAAACATCCTATTCTTTTCATACCTATTCATCATGTTATCATAATTTTCCAGGATTTTTAACCAATACTCAAGGATCTACAGATTTTGTTGGAAACTTCTTGGACTGGGGACAAAAAATATATTCTTTTTTTTAAAGCTTCCTCCCACATTTTAATCCAGATCAGGGAGAGGGAGGAATTTCATAGCTTCAGGGGGATGCAGTCAACATTTTATTTAATGATTAAAAGCACTTAAAGTTTAAGTTCATAAATATAAAATCCTACCTTTATTCAAGTTTTGGTATTTATGAACATCAATATTTTCTACATTTTTAGCTGTTTATAAAACTCTCTGGAAGAGAAGGGGGGAGGTGATCTAGCAATGATGAAAGAGGTGCATGAGGGAAAAAAGGGTTGAGAACCACTGCTCTATATGATCTCCAAGCTGTAGTGGAACCAGGAGCAGTTGAATTCTCTCCAAATATATGGCTCTACCCACATTCAAACTATTGTGTACCAGCAAATACTTTCAGTAGAACCTCCTACTTATGAATGCTCTATTCATGTATTTTGTTTGTACCCTTGAAGAATATCTGGATTTACTAAAAACAATGAGTCTAATCCTGATTTCAACCTTTTTTAAAGTCACACTTTCACCCCTCTAAGTCGAAATATGATTATAAGGCTAAACTCCAGGAACCTCACTTTCTCCCCTCCCCATTGCAGACAAACAACATTCCTGTTTTTCGAAAGCTTTGGTAAACAAGCAGCAGATCATTTCAAAATGAAATATGCATTCTCAGGTGGCTGACTGCTTCCAATTCACAAAGCTAATAATTTAAGAAAGTTCATTTGTGAGCTGCAAGGTTTGAATTCCATATTCATTCAAAATGTTAAACTTACATCAAGAATGGCAGCTACAAAAAAAAAAAAAATGTCAGCTGAAAAAATTAAGATCTCTTAAGGGCTGAAATTAAAAAAAGGGGGGGATTTTTAAAGAATCATCACTAAAAGCCATATGAAAATTTCAAGAATTCTGGTAGCAGATTTACTCAAGTTTTATACACCGCATGATACAGGTACAAAATATGTCAAAAAAGAAAACACATTGAAAAAATTTGATGCGGACATCACATGGCTTCCTTGTATGGCCTATTATATTCCACATTTTTTACTGCATTTCATTTAAATTTATTTCCTTGACTTTCATTAGAAATGCATTTCTCATTCAATTAATTCAGTTCTCATTTTGCAGTAAGGAAAAAATACATAAAAACTCTAAACACCCTCATTAAAAATTTTAAAACACAGAAAAACATAAAACATCAAATACAGTTAAAAGCAATCTAAAAAAATTAAAATTAAAATTAGAGTCTCTATTCAGAAACAAGCAATTCGGTCAGCGGGCAGGAAGACAGATTTTTTAGTGAGCGAAATTGACAGTTTACTTTTGGTTCCACTCGGCAAAAAGATACTGAAGTTGGTGCACAAACTGACTTAATTCACTATTCTGCTAAGAGTTTCAAATGTAAACAAATGGTGGCCTTGTTAGGGTTAATACAACTTGACAATTCTACAACTATTGCATGCAGATTAACGAGAGGGATAAAAACTTAATGAAAACATAAGAACAACACAATTCAATCACTTTTAGAGACAAAAATGCACAATTTACTAACACATAACAAAAATTTTTTTTTAAAAAAAAAAAAAAAAAAAAAAAAAAAAAAAAACTGAGCTGGTTAACAAAGTAGGTGTGTGTGTGTGTGTATATACTTTTGACATGGCTGACTGCAACCAAAAAGGGAGGTGCACAATCCTGTATTATTGCAGACCCACATACAAAATTTCAACATTCTGAAGCTACTTGTTTCTGAGCTATGCGAGCTACATAAATTAATAAACATATAAATATGTACACTACGCAAAAAAAAGGGGGGAGGGACAGTTCTACATCTCCTGTTCTACTGGGCCGACTGATTAAATTCAATTTGTGTTTTTCATGCCTTGAAAGGGTGACTTAGGGTATATATTAGATTTATATATAGCATCATTCAAACATAGGTATTTTGACACAAAATCGGACTTTTTCTGAAATGACATGCCAATTTTTTTGCATATTTCAATTCTACGATTCAAATTCTGCCTAAATATTAAATTTTGTAAAATTTGATGTGAAATTTATAGAGAAATTAAAGAAAAAGTAAGTTTTTTTTGTCAAAATACCTATATTAGAACAACGCTATATATAAATCTAATACATATCCTAAATCGCGCTTTCGAAACATGAAAAATGTGATTTGAATTTTGTCAATTGGCCCAGTAGAATGGGAGATATAGAACTGTCCCCCCTTTTTTGCTCAGCTGGCCATGGATGTTGAAAGATCTTATCTTGCCTTTTCAGAATTGTCCAACAGAAACAAGAGAAATCCTGTTCCTGCAATACTTCGTCTATGGCATCCAAGAACCTGAGAAACAGAAAGCCCTGTGAAGGGCAGATGTTAAGTATTTAAAAAGCACTTTAATTACGCCGTGAAATTTGAGGCAGCCCGGAAAGCAGCCTGTAGAGATCTTTACCAACCAGAGTTACTCATGTCCAGGAACCACTGGATGAAGTGACAGCTAGCCTCAATTGACAATTAAACCAAGTAACTCAATACTTTGAGGTGGAATGTGAGTGGTAACAAATCGATTCCAAAGAGCTGGAACAGCGCTGGTGAAAGTTGTGTACGAAGGAATTGCAGAACACACCAAGCGATAGAAAATAAAAACACTCCCTAGAAAGGATGCAGAAAACAAATTGGTGGTCATCTCGCGGAGCACAGACTGCCATATGTTGAGCAGCCCCAGTTAAGGCGCTTCATATTTCTGCAATATGTGGCGGTAGTAATAGTTTTTTAATCACGGGAACATATAAATGTAAGTCCTTGCATCCGTCGATACAGGAGACAATGTTACCACCATCCTAAAAGATTGGGCTCAACAATTAAAAGGTAAACTCATCTGGACGTCACCCTACGTTATTCTCGAGACTGTTTCTGGTTATAAAATCGACACTGATGGAAAATTAAACGTAAACATCCCATTTGGAAGTGCCACCTACCATTCCATGGCATATGTATCAAATATTAAAGACCACTGCACACTCGAATTAGACTTACTACGGAAATATAATTTTTCCTTGGACTTTAAAAATAATGAAATTTTGTGGGCTTGGGCTGACTTTGTCAGACAAGTGAGCATGAGTAACGACACAAAAACTCCAAGCTCTCAGAGCTACATTTACAGCACAACAGCTGTAATATTACAGCTCTAATATGAGCTTCTGAAAATTTCGGAAGAATTGGTCATCAAAGTCTGTGAAGAGAGCACCTGCTCATATCTTATGTTTAGCTTATTTTTACAATATGAAAGCTGCTGAATTCAGGATGAAAACATAACAATTCCATATAAGACTTCTACATATAGTTACAAAAATGGTGCGGCCAAAAATGCAATAATAGGATTTAAATATTTAGATGCATACAATAACACTCCTCTCTTAAGGACTGGATGCCCTGGGCAGTGAAATCCCTAAGACAAGGACAACTAATCCTAATTACTACAGGATGACCAAGTCTGTTGTACTGCACTACTTGTTTAGAAGTACTGTCTACTGATTTCAGGTTTAGAAGAAGGAGTTTTATGGATACAGAGCCACACAAATGAGCCCTTCTCAGGATATATTACAGCTTGGGCATGATTCCTCATTATCATTTGGGATTCCACAACAAAATTATCTTCTTTAAATTCATTTTCCAACATCTTCAATCAATGACCCTCCTTTAAACACAACTGTAGATACTCCAAGCACTGCTCAAATAAAAAAAGGTGTGTCTGCAAGTCACCTGAAGAGCAGGTCAAGCAGCAGACAAAGATCATGGCTAAAAATCACTAGTGTTGGAGAAAACCCAATGTTCTCATGAACAACACTCCTGTTTGCTAGTAAGAATAAAGACAGTTTTCGGACTAGTCCTGTTGGCTTAGGGATATGAATAGAGAAAGGTGGCTCAATATTGTTTGATTAAATCTTTCCACTGAGCAATCCGGCTGATGATGTAAAGGTGTGGTTTGAATATTTTCCTTTCAAAAATTCTATGGCAAATGTGAAATTTATTACTTGGTCAGAGTGAATAAGAGGTACTCCAAATTATAAAATCCAGTTTACTGTTAAGACTTCTTGATCAGAGATAGTATAATGCTTCTAGCCATTTACTGAAGTAGCTCAGGACAACTATCCTTAGTTATATCATGCAGGTTCAAGAATATCCAGATAATTGCTTTCAAATGGTGCTCCTATACTGTAGCGCTGTAGTAATCTTCCACATGTATGTGTCTTCAGGCCTTTTTGAGCTCTATATACATACATATTATGCACTATTTTCTTTACATCTGCTTTAGTTTTGTCCCAAAAGAAGAATTTGTGAACTGAGTGACTTTGTTACACAGAAATGACCTCCAATAAGTCTACTCTAAAGCTAAGACAGAATACCATGGGCTTGAGATCTCAGTAAGATGAGCAGCCTTCTAAACATTTTTCCATCATCAACTCCCCATCTGCTGTAGAGAATTCCATCTCATATCCAAAGGGAATCCCAGAAAGCTCAATATCTTTTCATCACCAGACTAAAAGGTGTCATTCCTACCAGCAACATTTTTCTCTCCTATTTCTCATTAATAGTCTTGATTCAAGATCTTTCATTGGATTAAATGCATAAATTATCTGCTGCTCCATGGATCAACCTGATGCCATGGAAATGGTATGAAATATCTCAGCTGACCACCGCTGCTTCAATGCCATATTTATCCCATTTTTCAAACAATGTTTGAACTTTTCTAAACATCTTCTTAAAAAATGCATCAACATTTTCATGCACAGTTCCTTTGTGATGTGGAATTTCCATTTCATATTCCTATAGCCATTGTACCCATCTAGCCACATGACCATCTGGATTTTTTAAACTAAGCAGCCAAATTTATGAGATATGACAGTCATGGAAAAAGAAGTTTGGGCCATAGATATGACGAAATGTTTCACTGCTTTCATGGTGGCTAATAGCTCCTTTTTGTTAACACAATACTTTCCGGCTTTGAGAGGCTTTCACTAAAATAAGTAATACATGCTTCTGGCCATCAATTTCTTGCGAAAGAACAGCTTCGTTCCCAATTGCTGACATCAGTTTTGAGAATAAAGTTATATTCAATTTGAGAGATTAGCTAATACAGAAGAGGAAGTCAAAGTAACCTTCAAGGATTTGAATACTTCTTCATGTTCATGAGTTCACAGAAACTTTTGCTTCCTTCTGTCAGGTGTCATAAAGGCCTTGGGAGTTCAGAGAATCATATGACAAATATTCAATAGTAAATGCAAAGAATGCTTCTTAAACCTCTGAGTGGCATGACCAGCTTAATCCCCATCATGAGATTTTTGCCGGTTGGCATACATAAGCTGATAATTTAAAATATTTCGCTTTTCTTACTTTCTTTAATGATGTGTAATCTTAATGAATTTGAACTTATTAAAACAGAGGCTAAAATATATAATTATACAAATTTAGCTAATCTAGGTCTAAATCTAGGTCTTCATGAATATATTCAGAAGCCATATTATTTAAGGGTTAATTGATGAACATTTTAAAGACAATGCCAATCACTAAGAGCTTTGATTTTTCTCATGATATGGGCATACCCCTGTGGTGGAGAAAATATGTCTTAAGATTTCTGATTGAAATAAATTCCATTACAAAGAACTGTGCTTTACATTAGATTCCTTGAGCTTTTGCAGCAATTTTCTTGACATTTTTGAGATGTCCAAAAGTATGTCCAGCTGAGATATATATGACAGATTTCATATGACGACAATGCTGTTTGAGCACTGCACATGGACAAAAAACATTACTTTTGTTCAGAGTCCAGTTAAAGTATTTCTTCCCCTCACTATATAGTGCTAGGGGCTCCATAAGCCACAGAAATAAAAATTTTTGTTTTTGGCATGTTTGTTAGTTTAGTTAGCTCGGCTTCTTCTTTGTTCTAATAAAGTATGTAAGAAATGTTAAGTTAAGCCAATTGGCCCTATTTTCACAGCCTCAGAAGATAAAATGAAACACTATGTTGTGGTATTCAAGAACAGCTGCCAAATATATGTTTTCATTCAATATTTTTTAGTACTTCCTATTGTAAAAATGCATGCAAAATAAAAGTGTGTACATCTAAATCCAAAAAGAAAAATTTCTTTTCTTTCTTTCGCTCTCTCTCTCTTTTTTTTTTTTAACAGCTCAGACATTATCACTATAATGAATTTTATAATGCCCTGTCAACAAGAAAGAAGTAATTTTAAGTTTTTAAATGTATCAATATATATATATATAATGATTATCAATGAACCTTTGTCAGCAGATTTTGTCACTGTCTGTCAACAGTAATGGATGACTGATTACAATTTTAAACTGCTGCAGCCTTTGACAAGTAGTAAATACAGTCTTTTCCCAATTTTTATGCCCTTTTGCCACTTGCCCGCAGCCACTCATCGAATCTACAATAGAAAACCATTTGTTCCTTGTTAACAAGTCTAAAATATGACTAATTTTAGGAAAAGGATAACCTTCTTTGTAATGTTATTTTGGCATCTGTAGTCAACATAAAATCACGTGAAGTGGTCTTTCTTACTAACTAGGACAATAGGTGATGCCCAAGAACTAGAGAAGAAGCCTCAATAATGTCACTGTGTTGCATCTTCTTCAGAAATTTTCCAATTTCCTCAATGTGTTGCAAAACGAAAATGTTGAAAATACTGGTTGATAGGTGGATGGTTTGCAGCATTGATCTAGTGTTGCATCACATTCATGCGCCAACATCACTATATGAAGTACAGAAAACATCTTTAAATTCTTCTACACTAGAACCTCTTTTAACAGTCAGAAACAGGACTGTGCCGATTCTGGATAAGAGAATTTTTAAGATAATTGTAGGTATATTTCTAGAACTCACTTGTTCCTATTTTATAATGCCATCTGTAAATACTGCATACAAAGTCCATCAGTAATGTTTTTTTATCCGGAATTAAATAAACAACATTTAAAATTGTATAGATTATTTAAAATTAAAACATACAACATGATTTTATATTTCAGAATAAAAAAAAAATTAAACGTATTACAATTATATATTTATCGACACACGAGAATTATGAATTTCCTAGCATATTGCCATACACCTTTGAATAGGTGCTTGCCTATAAGACTGTTCCCATTTTAACCTGTCAGTGGTTGCAAGATTAAACAATTCTTTCTTTCCAAATATGCCCTACCTGTCAGTCACAATGAGAATAGATGTTCTAATGTTGGTTTAATTGTTTTCTCCCTAGATGCTTTAAATGCCACGATATCCGAGTGAGAAAAATAGAGACCTTATTGAAAGGAAAATTTGTCTGCATTTTTATAGAAAGTTAGTATTTTATACTGATTCTTAAAAAAATAATAAAATGATATATTATGCTATAACAAATAATAAATTTATTAAAAATTATACTTTGTAATTATATTTTCATGTTATTAATCGATCAATGTAATAATGTTTAACATTAAGTTTTAAAATGTAGCAAGATATGTTAGCTAATTAATTTACAAATTAAAAAGGCATACAATATTATAATAATATGACAACAACAAAAATTTAAATAATGAAAAAACTGCCAAATTCACTCTTATTATGCCAAAAACTATATAGTACTCCTGCCACCATATTTACCAAACAAAATAAACTAATTTATGAGCAAAATTCCAATTTATTCGTAATGCTTTAAAAGAATTGTATTATTTTGAAGAACAAGCCCTTGTGCACATTGGGACAAGAATCTAATTCGTGAGTAGCATTTGTTTGTATCATTCAGGCAGAAACTGCAAGCTGTGTACGTTTGTAACCATGTGGCATGTAACTGGAATGTGAGCTGAGCTTGTTGATGATTATGAAAGGGTTAAAAAAGTTCATTGTGAATACAATGAAGCTTTAGAACATCACATAGAAACACAGATGAACATTCTTTGGGGAATCTTATGAAAGCTTGTAATTTTTTGTCAGCTTTCTTCCATGCAACTTCCTTGCTTAGAAAGTCATCTTCCTCTTCCATTTCCCTCCTTCTCATCATCATCCTTCTTTTCAGTACATGTTTGATTATTTCGTCATCATCTTGAGACAGTGTGAGAGGAATAGAACTGTCTACATCAATTCAAGCCTACACCTCCTCTTCACTAACACTAATCTCTTCCATAAATGCATGTAGATCCAAGATATCTGACACAGCATTGTGTTTTAAAAGCAAGAGAATCTCTGTCAATCAATTCATAATCTATGAACTTGATTACAGGCCACAGTTTATAACCCACAGCAATGTAAAAGAATGTGCTTTATATTTTTCTAGGCAAGAGACAAAACAAATAGGGTATCCTTCAGTGTAAAATATTTTTGGAAATGTTCCCAATCTATTTTTCAAGTCAGTAACTACGTTACCCTTTTATTCATTAAACGAAAATTTTATCAAAAGAGAAATTTAAAAACAATTTACTCATTTGTACACCTTGAAAATGGTTAGAGACATTAGAAATGATTTTTTGGATTGAATATTAAAAGCTAAGTCATGATCAACTACAAAAAAATTGACATTTTCATCCATGATTTTCACAAATAAGAATTGATACATTTCAATAAAATAGAAAAATACCTATACAAAATATATTCAGTAAACACATTAGGTGAACTATATAACAGACACAGAATGCATAATTACTATATTATACCTCTGCTCGAAGCACTTGACCATTCACAATACTCTTAAACCACCTGTTTGCTTTATCAGACCAATTCCCAGAAGATCCCTTGATGGAAACTGGCTTTATCTCAGATAAATAACATTCAAAGGCCTAGGAGAGGAATAATGCAATATACAATACAATATATACAAAAACAAAAGAAATTTTATATTAGTATGGTAAAAGCAAAAGCTTTTGTTCTATAAATAGGTTGTATTTCCTTCCCTCCCCCCAACAGGACATGTTAGCTCCATATACTACATGCCATTATTCCAATCATCTTTTCCTAATAGGATCCACAATCCATACAACCTAGCAAAATTGATAATTGCTGTGGCATATAAGCTTTGATTTATTTTTGAAATTAAGAGAATGTTACTTATCAAGTGCGCAATAAAATGAAAACTTAATTTTTAACATACATTTCTTAGCAGAATCAAAGTTTTACATTTACATATTAGCACAAACCACAAAATATGTTTAATTTATTCCAAATGGTTTGTCTCATTAACAACAGCTTCTTAGAATTAAATTTCAGAGAATTTTTTGTGCATGAAAAAATGTTATTTTATTGCCGTAGGTTTATGAAATACACAAAAAAAGTAACTAATGCATTGGGTTGGTGCAGTGGCAATGGCTGACAGCATACTGGATATCGCACACTTCACATGCAACTGATAAGCTTAATTTTTCATTTGCTATCTGTTACAATGTTGTTGTTACTCACAGCAAATTTTCACTTTGTGGCCTTTCACATGCATCGTAATTCATTGGAAGCTGCAACTGATTTTTGTTATTTTAATTTCAATATATCTGAAACAGTATTTCACAGGAAAAATTTCTTTGTTGTCATTGATCAGTATAATCAACAGAGAACATTTTTTTCATTGCAATGATATCAACCTCATTTTCAGAACTTTTTCCTTCATTTAAAGTTCTAGCATTTTCCTCCCTCTTTAAAAAGATCTGTAATTTTACTTTGCTTGCTGGTTCTTACCAGGTCATTGTAAACTTGTTGGTATGGAGCTAGTAGGTTTTGCAACTTCTTTTTGAGTTTTTGGCTTCTTTCAGAGGAAGAGTCTTCATTCTAGAAAAATGACTTGAGATTTTCAGCTATGCTTAGGCCTTCTTTTAATTTTTTTAATGTTAAATTAGTAATTGCACATTTTTCATCAGTGCTAGTGTTCTCAGAATCAATTTGATTTACAGCTTCGGATGCTACATCCATGAAATCCACTTTGTTAACTTCTTCACTAATAAATCTTGAATGTCCTCAGTAGCCATATCCACAAAACCTTCCTATGATCGATTTAGTATGTTCTAATATGCCACCAATTTCATTTCCTGACGACAACTTTTTCATTTGCTTCCCCCTTTTTAAGCTTTGCTATTGGGACTTATATTTTCCTTTTTAGATTACAGCCACTACTTTGTTAGCATTTCTCATTGTAATATTTAATACAAAGCCCACAGCTAGTTTTTTTTTTTCTTCCCAATAAAATGTGGGAAAATAAAAGGAAACAGTTTCTCTTGTCAAAATCAACTTATATAAACAGTTTTTAGAACATTCCAGTAGTTACATCAGTGATCTCCAGCTCAAGTTGCAATGTGTGATTTGTGGTTGCATGCACAATCTTAAAACAGTTGACAGGTTAGAATTTTTTTTTTTTAACAAAATGAAAAATACACTCATAAATTTTGAAATACACATAAACAATAATAATAATATCACAAAGGGGAAAAAAATCAAATTTATATTTATTTTCTATCTGAAATCTAAAGTTTGGTATCTGCAAGGTATTTTTGCTTGTTACACTTTGTAATTCAAATACCCTGACAACTAATTATTAAATTCTTAGACTGGCGTTTCTTTCAAATAATATTAGCATGTTTAATCATCAAATAACTTAGTTTAATTTAAACTAAATGTAAATAATAGCAAATTATGAAAATTTTCTGTTTTGAGAGAAAATTTATTATGAGACAAAACTTGAGACTAAATAATAGCAACCTTCCCTTATTTACTAATTTTTTTTTTATGCATAGATAAAAAGACACATGTTTGTATGTAAATAACTATAAACTTCTTTACCTCTTACTACAGACTGGCACTTAATCACATTTTGAATCTGATAAAGTTTGTAGACTTGGAGCAAAGTTTCTGGAAATTATTTTCACAATGGATTGTATATGCTCATCAGTTAATTAAGTTGTTTTACTTATTAATTTCCATCTATGTAAAAAGGCTGTTTACATATTAATGTATTCAAAAACAACAAAAAAAAATCATAACTGTTAATAAAATCTGCATCCTCAAATGACTGAATAAATTTCGTATTAACTTATTCATGTTGTATATTAATCAGATCTGTTTATAGATTTTCTGTTGAATTATTCATGTTTGTTTTTAATGGAAGTGAAAATACTCTAAACATGGACTTGACTAAAATTTTGAAATCTTTACAACAAGTAGATAATTTATATGCATTCATGGTTCACATAAATTTGCTTCAGGGACCGCATATGGCCTATCAGTTTGAGACCTCTGGTGTATGTGATGTAAGCATAAACTATACATAAAAATATGACAGTTTTATATTCAATAATCTTAATTAAATACTTCTTAAAGTATGGGTGTATTTTAATTACTTATTTATATGCAAATAATTGAGGTTTAACATAAAAATGAAAGGGGAAAAATAAATAACAATCAGAAAAACACAGCTTGTAATCTGCAAAAGTCATTAACCCAAACAGTGTTTCCTATCAAGGTTTGCAAATATCAAAACCATATCAAAATTGTCAAAAAATATTATTCAAATTGTGTTACATAAATTTAGCTACAGCATAAGTTTACTTACCAAAGCTGGAGTAGTAAGCACATCAGGAGTATTTTCATCTATTTCTCTTAATTGTTCAACCTCCACATTTTCAACATTCCCATAATCTATAAAAAAAACCTAAAGCACAAACAGGAAAAAAAAAAAAAAGATATATACATAGAAAGAGGAAGGAACAAATTACTTAATTTAATTGCTTAAATGCTTGAAGCTTAATTTACAGCTTTTAATATAATTAACTATAAATTAAAACACTTATCTGGCAAAGCAATATAAATAAAATTTCATAAAAGAATTTTTCAATAGCAATTATACTTGTACGAAGAGAACAGTTTTTGGATATCAATGGAAAATGAAAAATTCCTTAACTCAAATATTTTACCTTACCTCAACAGTACTTCCCATAACTTTTTGAATCTGAGCTCTGTAGTATTTTGGCATGATACCACTTTCAGCATCAGAATATGGCGCAAGGCATAACATTTCTGGCACAGGTTTGTGAGTTAAAGGCTACACATAAATAAAAAAAGTATTAATATTTCTGGTCTTTTCTTCTTTTATTTTAAATGAATTTAGAATGAATATCATAAATGTGAGGTAACATTAATTAAGAAAAAAGATATCAAATAAGAGAACTTTCGTTTGGTTTTATTAACACGCAGGCACACACAATTGTTTAAAAAATATATGCAATATGTAAAACGTCATAAAAATCTTATAGCGAATTATGAATGAAAAAGTTTTTTATATATATTAGAAGAAATTTACTTTAATATTTACGTTAAAAACAACTAGTCTTTTTTTATAAATTGGTGTATTTTACATATTTTAGGAATTTTTGCGTGGATCCTTTTCACACACTTTTATTACACATAATTTCTTCCTCTTCCATATTATCAAAAAATCAATGCATGTACGAGTACAAATCAAAACAGAACTTTAACAGCATCATGCAACAGAATTTAAGAATTGCAAATATTGCACAGGGAAATTGCAAAACCTAGCTTCAGCTCTGTTAAGATAGAGAACTTAAATGCATTTCTTTAAGACAGACCTAGACACTGGGAAGTTTACTATTGCAAATGATCATGCTGACAATTTGGGATGCAAATTTTTTGCAATCAACTCAATGTATATTTTCATTTCACCGAGATTTTTTTGCTATTTTTTTTACAACTGATATTTAGAGATTGGCTTATACACACATCCAAAATGAATTTATAAAATTTTAATCAATAAAATATTTTAGGTTAAATAACTGTAAACCTATTTTATTTTTAAATTTAATACTAATATATAACAATAAAATTTCTCAATATTGGTATCCATCTTAGTACAACAATTTTCTAACAATTCTCTGCCAAGTCAGGGCAAATATCATCATTCTCCATTTCACCACTAACATCACTGACATTCAGCTTGCAAATATCATAGTCTTCAATTCTGTCC
>KK121373.1:52666-75013 GCA_000611955.2 Stegodyphus mimosarum | reverse complement strand
ATATATTTTAGTTTAAAATAACAGTATAAGCAGTCTTTTTTATAGTTGCTTGAAAATGATTAGTTACCATAACTGAGAATACAATTCACCCTACTTCTGCCAAAGTACCAAATGCTCCAAAAATGGGAGAACTGAAATACAGAAACTGTTTGTGCCAAATGTGCCATTTCCTTTTTTAATACTCTCATGCCTGTTTCTCAATAGCAGCACAATGTGAACTGATACTTACCTTCACCTTTTGTGATAGTTTAAAATTTAAAAGGTATATTATTTGCATTTCTGGCAATTAGATTAATAAAAGAGAGACGGATTAATAGAAGAATTTAAAATTTAGCTTGTATGGGTTTTCAAATTGGGCTGAATTTCTATAGCAAAATCTTACCTCTTGCTTATACACAGATCGGCTTATATTCGGAAATATATGATTTAAGTAAAAACTCAAATAATCAGAATATTTTAGAAGCTCTTTCTCTAAAAGAAATTGAGCAAACAGGAGGTTTACAAAGATTATAAAGCCCATATAGGACACTGTTATCAAACAGTGCAATTTATGGCCATAACCCATAAGCATGACAACACAACACTAATCTTTGTCTTGGTTTTATGTAAACCTACTTAATTCTCGATAAATTGCATTATATTTCATGAAGAAGACATAAGTAAATTGTTATTTATCTGTTTTTTCCAAGTATTTCAAAAAAGTGTTTCAAATTTAGGGCCTGACTCCTATGAAAGAACATGCAGCAGAGTATTTTCAAAGTTAAAGGATACTGGGAAAAAAAAAAATGCACCACCATGGACATGATATATGATTTTTATGTCAATATATATAATAAGCAATTTAAGCATTTTCAATATGATAAACAATTTAAGTTTTTTACATGTATTTGTATCTGTTGATTATATAGCTAGAGGAAAAGAGACTTGCTGCTATAAAATCTGTTGGAATGACTGGCACAATTTTGGTGACATATCCATGAACTTTCACAGTTGATGGGCTTTCATAATAGACTCAGATGTTTTACTTTCATATGTTTAGGTTTACAGTATGTGCTGATTTTTATATCTGAAACACATCCTCGTAAAATCTTACATAATTTTAAATGTAGACTTTTAGTACTCAAATTGATAACAAATAAAATAGTCGTTTTTATAATTTTAATCTGGAAATTCCTTTCACTCATTTGGCTTTTGCTCCATGAATTACATACTATATAAACTCAGTTATCTGGAACTTTCATGTATCCAATATATGATATTTTCCAAGCTTTCCAGATAATAGAGCTTTTACTGAATATCCAATAAAATTCCATAAATAAGATGGCAAAATCAAAACTTACATATGATAGAATTACACATGAGTAAACACGGTATATATGAAAATATAAATACTCATTTCATTGTGCACAGATTACTTGGAAACATTTTATGGTGTCTAGTGCAATACACTTTACATTTTAAAATATTGAGTACTGGATAATATTTGTTATCATCAAATTGCGCTTTGTGACATTGCCGATGCGCTCAGACCAACCCCTTTTTCGACCTGTGTTGTTGAAGTAAATCCATTTTTCATCAGAAGTGCAGAATTTTGTCCTTGAGTTAATTTTTGAGCAGATTAGTGCAGGCACGAACATGTCTGTCCTTGTCTGCTTGAGTCAGCTCATGCGGCACCCACAGACTGAACCTATACATCAAGTTTATGCGAAGAATAAACTTGACATACTACTCTTCTTACACACGTTTTCGCAGAGGGGCCTCATCAACATCAGCAGGCTCGCCAGAGCACTCAACTATTTGAATGTCATACTCCTTGTTTTTGAACTTTCAGTACCAAACCTTCACAGTATCATATGATACAATATTAGTACCTAAAGATATACACATGATTTGGTGACATTCTGCAACAGAACTGGAAGTAAGTGACGGTTCTAATCTGGTAGTGTGGTAGTCCCATTTCAGACACTTTAGTTAAAACCTGATTTATGGTTTTTATTTTGTTTAAAAAATAAAGTAATTTAAAAATTAAAAAAAAACTGCAAATGGATATACTAACAATTTTTTTTTTAGATAAACTATTTTGACGTGTTTTTATAAGAGTTCTTAAAAAAATAAAAAAAAAAAAAAAAAAAAAAAAAAAATTTTTCCTTTTCTTCTGAACAACATTTTCTTCTGGTACTGATACTTTTTGACTATAAATTCACTTAAATTTCATTTTATTTGTATATGAAACATTTAAAAATACAATCATTTTGTATTAAATAAATCCTGATTTGTAAGTATGATGTATGTACAAAAAATCTCAAAGACAATATATAATCCATAAAATTCGCCAATGAAGACAATCCTTTGTTCCAAGCTGTGCAGATTATCATAGAATTTTACTGTGTATATAGAATTACATTAAAAATTATAATACATAAAAGTTATTTAATACTTACCATGAGATTCTGGCCTTGTCTTTTATTAATACTTAGATCTAGAAATTTCAGATAATTGGTGTTTTCTAAGGTTGGAGACTGCGCCCAAAAATGTCCACAGTTAATGAACTAAGAGGGGCAAAAAGGGCATATATAAGAATGTATATAAAAATATCACACAACACACAATGTTTTTCAAAATCAAGAAGACTATTAGACAAAATTTACATCATCTGAGCTAGTCATCTCTAACCTTACATAATTTGAGAAAGCTGAATTGGCTATGGAAGATAATTTTATATGTATATTTTACAATTTATGAAATAATCAGACACATGTTAAGCAACTAAAAACCTTCTGCCACCTCTCAATGTAATCTCCTCCTCCCTAAAAGACTACAAAATTACATTAAAATTGATTTTGTAGTCAAAATAAAAACAACCCTACTCTGAGCTCTCTATACATCGAACTACTGAGTTTTCAAAATTGTTGAACATACTAATCACAACATGGGAAAACAGATTACATAAGGAAAAAAAAAATTAGTTCCAGAAACACCAATAGATGGCACTGTACAACAAAAAATATTTTGAAAAGAGACAAAATACACATTTGTAATGCATTTTATTCAAACATACCAAACATTCATATCCTAAGGATCTTATCAATGCAGGAGAAGCTGTTCAATGTGGTTCTCTTCTTCAAGATGTAAAATCTGCAATCTATGGACTGCTTGTTCAACTGTGGATCATAATTTGTCAAATGAGATGCTTCTTACATGCAGAGTGATACTGTCTTTCAAATCTGCCAAGGTTACTGGACATCCTCAAGAAACAAGGTTTTTTTAATCCTCTGAGTGATGCAGGATTTTAGATCTGTCATGAAGACTGGTATTTAAATAGCATTTATTAATTGAGTTTGTATAATTACTTAATGTAGTCTGTATTTTCATAAACTTATATTCATTAAGATAATATTTACATTATAAAGAAAGTAAGAAAGCAAAATATCTTAAATTGTAAGCTAATATATGCCAAGTAGCAAAACTCTGATGACTAGATAAAGCCAATCATAATGCTCAGAGGGCTAAGTAACCTCACAGACCAAAACCAGAAGGATTAAGATCTGGACAATGAGATGGCCAGGTTGTTGGAAATGCACGACTAATTACACTATCATTAGTAAAATATTGCTAAAGAAACTGCTGTACACAGAGACTAATGTATGGAGGCACTCCATGTTGCATAAAGGTAATTAAATCAAGATTTTGGTGCTGTTGCATTTGGGGTACGAAACTTTTCAAGCATGTTTTGGCATTGCACATAGTCCCTTTGAAAAAGAAATGTCCAAGAATGAATAAGGCTGAAATCCACACCAGACTGTAAACTTTCAGTGAGTAAAGTGGAATCTCTTGAAAGTATGAGGGTTTTCCATGTCCCAAATGCGACAGTTATGGGTGTTGACTGTCCCATTTAAATGGAAATGTGCTTCATCATTCTATAGAATCTGCTATGGCTACAATGCATCAAGCCCGAAATGCCATTGCAAAAGTCAGTCACTGCTCCCTGTTGATGGGCAGCAACTGCTGACGTAGGAATTTTGTACAGGTAAAAATGCACCATTTTTCTCAATATCTCAAGTGCCGTGACATTGCACATGCACTACTACAGCCTACAACATTATACATTGATTGTTCAAAAATAGTGGTGGCCACATCTTTGACATCTGAATGAGTTCATTTGTGTCTTCAACCCGACTGAACTCTAAGATCTCCAGGTTTCTCAAATCGAGCCATCATTCTCCTGAGAGCTTGTGGAAGTAACGATCCTTTGTCAAGTCAACGAAACTCTCGAAGTGCAGCTGCAGCATTTCCTTTGTTTTCATAAAACAACTTCACAAGCAAAGCATGTTCTGGCAACACAGCCATCGCTGATAAGAATGACATTTTTCCAGTTTTACCCCCTTTTATATCCAGAAGAAGCTGTGAACTACGAGTTTATGCAAATGTTTCTGCTTACAGTGCGAAATCGCAGTTACAATGACAGTTTAGTTTCTTCACTTTTTATTTATTTATTTTTCATATCAGCAATAGAAATTAAAAAAAAAAAAAAATCCATACTGCAAGTGTGTTTTTTTAGCATATTTTCTGCTGTACAGCCCCATCTATTGGTGTTTTTGGAATTTTTTTTTGCATAATCCATTTTTCCATGTCTTGAATAGTATGTTCAACAATTTTGGAGCTTTTATACTCAGTAGTTTGATGTTCAGAGACCTCATAGCAGGGATGCTTTAATTCTGACCACCCTGTAGGTACCAATACATTTAACAACTTACTGTAATGATGTACAATTTCAAGTACACTATTTTTATAAAACATCTAGTCTGTGCAAGATATTGCAGAGAAATGAAACATCTTTTATTTTGCCTTCTTTTCTATACTTTTTTTGAGGCGGGCAGCATATAGTATCGATACATCTCAAAGCAAAGAAAGGTTAAATTAAATGGAAATCCCCATTTAAAACACACAGATGTTTGCTAACTACTACTACACACAATAAGGCTGCATAGTGATTTCAAACAAAAAGAGTTAGAAACATAATAGCTTGTCTTATGACATCACTTCTTGAGTTGCCATGAATTGCAGGTGGCGTGATGTCTTTGACAACAGCAGCATTTGTACAGAATTTAAATTCATAAAACAAATACAATAAAATAATATGAAGTTCAATAGTGATTTTCAGCATGCTGTAATTTACTCAACCCAAAATCAAATATAATGAAACTTTTTAAAATGAAAGATCCATACTCGAACACGTGAATTATTAAACTTCATTTCGGATTATTTTTAGAGTTTTCGAGCTAAAAGCATTAGAATATTCTCCATTATCTGACAATAATATACGAACAGAACAAATGTATACTACATACTTACATGAGAAATGAAAATTTGAGTATATCTATTAATTGGTGGTGGAAGAGGAATTCTCTTTATTTTTGAAAAAGGATTTAGCTTCACAGCATATCTATAGGAAAAGTTTTAATTAATATACATATGTAAAGAAGTTACAAATTAAATAAAAATTCTGTGATGAAGATTGTTAGATTCTAAATCACTATTACTTCTACTATATCAAGAATAATTGTATTTATCATACTTTGCTTTTTATTTTGCATAAAGAAATAAAAATATAATCGAGCATATATATTACAAGACTATCATCCCACACATCTGTAGCATAGTGAATTAAACTGATATAATAGCAGCATTAATTTGTTAAATATGAATCTCAACTGTAATTCTGAGACAAAAATACACAAAAATTCCATAAAAAATTCTACACATATAAAATTTGCATAAGGACTATACAAATAAAAAACCTTTCATCCAAAAATATACTTATCATTTATAAAAGCTTTAAGAGCAATTTCCACACAGAAAAACTTTTGTGCATTACTGTGCACTACTTTTTGTGTATGGAGAAAAGAAGCATTTCCCATTTCAAAAGGTAATAAAATGTTAAATTCAAAGGTACTACTTTCACATGTATCACACTTTTATTAGAAGCTTAACAATTTTAAAATGCTTTAAGAGTAAAGAAGAAATTGACAAGCAATGGGGTGATAAAGATTTTCGTTAAAAATACTGTTATATTTATGACATGTACTACCTGCTCAGTATAAAGAAAGAGATTGAACCATTCAATAAGTAACATTCAAAATTTAGAACAGTGTATATATTACTTAAATGCATCCAAAACAGATCAACATTCAGCAGTTTTTGTTTTCAGCTGTAGCAAGACAAACTAGCATATATATATCCTGGTTCTAGCTTTTAGGTTGTAATATGCAATTGATTTCTATGCTCTCAGCATATTGTACTGATATGTTTGTTTCTTCACATATGTGCATTGCATCATATGCATACATAAAAGGAGTACCACTGATGGCCACTGTATCATACTTGATATTCTAAAATGGGTCATTTTATTTGAAATTAAAAAAAATAATAATAAACGATATTAGAATGCCATGAAACTTACTTGAACACAATGTTTTATAGTTAAGCTAGCTATTATAAGCAGAACAGTGTCTAGGTATATTTTCATTAAGAGGTTAATATGTGTACTTGTATATAATTAAATTAACTGTATCTACACTTTTACATTAAAAAAAGTTAGTTATGCTAAATAAGCAAAAATACTTTGACAATACTCCTAACTTTGATAAGATTTGCAATCAAAACTTTATGTATTAAAAAGATGATATGCATAGTAATTTTTAAATAAAAAGATTAAAAATTTCCTTTTTGATAAATAGCTACCAACACTGAAATAATATGAAAAATACTTCAATAACATTCACGATTTTTTTTGTAATTTTTCATTCAATTCAGTATATTATAGTTCAATTTCTTTTTTCTTGCTTTTAAATGCAGTAAAATCAACAATGATTTTTTGTTTTCAAAATCTGTTATATTAGTTATGTTCTTCAGAGAAAATACTGATTTTTGAAAGTTTTTTTTAGGCCCATAAGAAAAGTTTTCTAAAACTTCTTTCATACTAACAATGTTTGCCAGCATTAAAAAGATTTTGAAAGAATCTCCAAATTCAAACATAATTAATCACTTGAATTATATATGAAAGATCTAATTTTGATCTAGCGACTAGAATTATTGAAATGGTGTAGTTTCTAAAACTATATATTTCTGATGAAATATCTGAAACATTTATATCACTTGGATATTTAGATGCTAAGTTAGAAGCTGGTCCTTTTTAAAATATCTAAGCATCCCTCTTCTTAGGGAGAGAGCCCTCACGTGCTTTGCCAAACTCAATCAATTACATTAATTTTTCACCAGTTATAGAAATTGAAAATTAAAAGCCATTTCATAAAATTTGTGATACCTTCATTTTAAAGGTGAGATTAAAATACATATAATTTCTTTCACTTCTACTATAAACAAATATTTTTCTGCAACTTAATTCTTTTATTAATTGATTTTTGACAGTCTGATTAATTAACCTTTCTTTAACTTATTGTCATATTTTGTTGATATAATCATTTTTAAAGCAAAATTTTCAGAATTCCTACAAATACTTTCTCTCATTTTCTGTAAAGAAAACAACAATCCTCTTTAATATATGCTTTTTTTTTATTTTAATGCAAAAAACAAGGGCTATTCGCTCAGGAAAGGACGCCTTCGTAGAGGATTTTCTAAGAGAACAAGTTCATATGGATGTTTCACATGAGGCAAATAAAGATACCCATGCAGCCAAACCTTTCATCATCATTCAATATTAGATTAATCCTCCTGTGGGGTTTCTTTAAGTTATTTATGCAGCTATTTTATGATTTAGACATTTACTGTCACTTCTCCCTCCTGTTTCCATGACAGAATGTAAATTAGTTCATATGTATTTAAACTGAGGTTTTTAAACTGTAGGAGACAGAAGGTCTGCCATGTTACTAGATTGCTAGCCCAGATATTTGTAGTCTTTAGCCTTGCATTATAATTGCCAATAACAAACTTCCATTAGATTTGTGAGCCAGTTTCATGTTAAATTAATCTATATAGCCTTTGGCTACTAATACATTTAATTTAAATTTTACACTGAACTTATAAGAACTGAAGTTATCTCGCTATAAAAGCTGGCAAGTTTGGTTACAGTTTATTATAGTCAAGAGGATTACTAAACTTTATATCTCTATTAAGCACGCAGCTTTATGTATATTTAAAGTTTTTGATTGCAAGACTTATTGGCCTTTCATTTTCTTGCAGTTTTAAATTCCACAAAGGTATACATAATATTTTAATCTTAGCTGCTAAAGAGGCTATCAGGTTCAAACCATTGTAATGATTTATCATTCAGCGCCCTACACAAGTTTGAATTTTGGATAAAGTAATCAGTCGAAAATTATACAAAATATGTGAAATTATATTTTTTTCTAATTTTACATATTAAATTAATAATAATTAATTAAAATTTTGATTTGATTAAAGAAAGATTGAAAGCACACAATTAAAGAAAAGCACAAATGCTAGGCAAGTGCTCAAGAATGTAGGCCAATTTTCACTGCTTTAAATTTGCTTTTTTAATTTGCTCAATACATTTCAAAATCAAAATTAATTTATTTTTGAAACACATTTCTTAAATTTCACAACTAATTTAGTGTCCCTCTTAGCCCTTCATCTGAGCCTCACCGTTATCCTGGCACAGGTTACAAGTACTACATACTATTTTCATCTATGAATGTAAAATGCATGACTGAACAGTATAAATCAATACACTGTTCAAGTATAAGAAATGTTTCATACAATAATTTAAATTTTATATGTAAGTGCAGCAATAGGATGTAAATATGTATCGACATTTTTAATTTTTACGTTCTGCGTTTTACGAATATACAAAAATGATTTTAATATATGGTTATTAGGATTTTTAATATATGGTTATTAGTATTAGGATATTTTGTCAATTATATACAAGAAAAATAAAATCTAAACAACATATTTAAGAATCTTAAATATTTTGATAAAAAACAGATTTTATAGAGTTTTTTGCTTATTTGAAAATAAAATTCTTGGGTAAACAGTGACATTTGGTGTTCATTCATAGGCCTGCTGGGAAATTTAATTCACTCTAGAAGAGAAGTGAAACAGTTATACTAAATATTGGCAGCCTCTATGAAAGATTCATCTTGCACCTTCATATTGCTACTGTAATGGAACAAAAGTTGGATATCCTTGAAGGGAATATTTACAGAGCAAATTCCTCACTATCAGACTTTCTTTATCTTTGAACTCTGAAAATCCAAGTTCTAGAGAAAGAATGCTTGTGAAAATGATAATTGAACATTTTTATAGAGCAGATTCAAAGGAAATTTGGCTACCAACTAAAATGGCAGGCAATTTTTGTATTTATGACAAGTTAGCTATTTCATCACATTCTGACTAAATCCTGATAGAAAACTTACAGACACAGATGATTTGTATAAAAAATTATTTAAATGGTCCACTAGTGAATACAAGATGCAATGAAGCTACCTTCAATACTTTCAAAGCATCATACCCAGAATACTTCAAGCCAAAGATGTTTAAACCTGCTGATTGATCAGGAAAGAAAATTGACACAAAACTTATTTACACTAATTAAAACTAATTCTACTCCAATACACCAACAGCATAAATTAAAAAAAAAAAATAACCAAACATAAAATATTTTTCTTAAACACACTATATAATAGGAAGGAATTAACACATTTCATAACTAAATAGTTAATTTACACCAGATATTGTGCTATCATATTCATTTTAATACTCAGAATTATTTAATTCAGGGAAAAATTATCACAGATATGAATATTATATTAACTTAGACAGACCTGTTTATAGGAAATTTGTTTTCAGACAAAGAACTTTTTGATTGCCTTATCTGTTGAATTTTTCGCTCAGCTTCAGCATGGCTAAAAACAGCAAGTCCTAGTGGAATGCGTAACAGCCTGTATGAAAATAGATACAGGATTTATACAACTATTTAGCAAAGCAACAAACTATTAAAAGTTCTGAAAATTACGGGAAAAAATGCATACCTCATCTTCACAGCCAAATATACAGACTGGAGTATCGATGATGCATTGATGTCACTCTTTCTATGAAACTTAATATAAGCCCTAAAATTTTCAAAAAAAAAACACAATATAACATATAACATTTCTAGGGAAAAAAGTTTATTAAAAGCATAAATGTCTCATTTTATTAAATCAATCATGACATTATTACAATTTACGTACTTGACTCAAAAAAAAAAAAAATTTTAGTTCAAAAGTTAAAAAAAAAAAAATTATGCTGTAGGCTGAAGAAGAACTATACCTGCTAAAATTAGTTGCTAAATCTCTATAACAGGCAGAAAATATTGCTAAATCTTTATAACAGCCAGAAAATAATATTACATATTACATTTTCTATCTCTAAAAGTAAACTACTACAGAAAATTTGGCACAATTTTAAAAAGTTGTCAAACAGCGCTGAATCATCAACTATATTTCTACATTTCTAATTTCTTTATAGTGAAGTTAATTTTTTAACAATATTTTCAAATGAACAGAGTTGTTTTAATAATTTAATTCACAATTTATTATTAATTCATTGTAATTGTTATCAATTTAATTCACATTGACAAAAAGGAAACATACCTTCCAACATGTAAAAGAACAAGCACTGACTGAAAATAAATATGCTGAAAATGTCATGTAATAAATGCAGTGCAAATTAATAAAATTCACAGATGAATTTCACACATGATCATTTATTTCTTAGACTGTTTGTTCAATTAAATGTCACAGAACACTGAAGTCAAACAGAAGGGATATCTCCATGGAGGACTTTTAAAGTAACCTGGTTCATATTTATACTAAACACGGAGAAAACCATTAACACCTATGTAACCAGCCCATTCACTGGGATCTAAACATGGATCAAAACTACCAATATTCAGCAGTTTTATCAACTTTTAGACTAGAGCCACTTTTTACATTGAATTCATAAATCTGCAAGTCAACTTAGTGAAATTGTTCTTTAAATAAGAATAACTTAATATGCTGACACAATTAGTCATATTCCAGGATATGTATAATTCACATACGTATATCTTCTGGAGTTAGTCTGTTCTCATGCTATCATAGTACTTAACAGCTGCACTGTAATAAATCTGAATTAAAAATGAAAGCTTATTCTGATTTTAACAAGGTTACTAAAGAAAGCTATGATTAATTTTGTTTGTTTGCTTAAAGCCAAATCACTTCAAAGAACCTGCCTAAAAAGAAGCAACAAAAAGGATTTTTTGAAAGAAACTGGACTAGAGTTATGTTACACATAGTGAAAACTATGAGAACATGTATGCAGTCAACTTGCCTGAAAGGACTGAAATCCAGTAAACCTACCAGTATTCTGCACTCTTATCTATTTGGTCACTACCAAGTCTAAACTAAGATCAAAGTAGAATAGGAAAAATTAAATTTAAGACCAAAGATATCCTAAATTAAAGCTTAACATCAGAATTATGGAAGTGGTCATTTTGACTATATCTTCATTTTAATTGGACATAAATGCTTTAATTCTTTATTTATAACTTTGATATTAAAAAAAAAAAACTTACGAATATTACATGATTTTTTTGGGGGTCCATTTTAAATAATTACTGTCACGAATACTATTATTTATACCTAGAATTACGGCTATCGGTCATTTTGACCATATCCAGAAAATTATATATTTTCCATTATTTTTAAGACTTTTTTTTAGCTATTTCCGATTTTCTGTTAAATACACGAGTGTATTTTTGGTAATGAAGATTGCATATTTAACCGAAGTGAATGGGGAGGGGAGAAGGGGAATAAAACCACCACCTTGGAATTTTTTTGCACCATGTGTCTGCATGTCTCCCTTGTGTTAGAAAGGTTATTTTTCAGTTGACACAAATATACTTTACTTCATTTGGATAGTTTTGTTGTTCTGACCTGTTTATCATATTGCGTAGAAGCACTGGTAGAAAATATCTAACGAAGAGATGCTGAAAGCTTTTGAAAGCCTTTCCGATGATAATTCGGCTTCAGAAACTGAACCTGATGAAGAATTTTATACCAAAACTATATTCAATTTACTTGATGAGGACTGAATTATTCCCACTGAAACAAGTGAATCCGATTCGTGTGATGGAGAATCTGCTCACAAAACAGAAAAGTAAAAATTTATACCAAGAAAATATTACACTGCCTTCTATTAGTAAGTTTCCAGAAGTGAAATCAACGGCAGTAGTCGTGTTCGAGAAAGTAGTGAAAGGCAACAAACCAGAACTCGAGAACGAAGAAGATGCATCCAAAGTAAGGAAATTCAAAACAATGAAGAAACACGGAATGAAGGTTCAGTTTGGAAAATAGGAAATATTTCAACATGTGTTACAGGGAGACGTTCTCAGAAGAATGTCTTACGAGAAGCAGCTGGGCCAACTTCGTATGCAAAGAGAAAAATAACTGATAGTAACTCAAGTAGTGCATGTATGTAGTATGTGTACTGCTGACAATGGACAATTTTTTTACTCCACTGAAAATTAGTACAATGTTCTGAGTTAAGCTGCGTTCGCACAATAAATCATTAAAAAAGAGAAGTACCTTATTCTTTCAAAAATACGAGGGATGAGCTCTTTTCTATTAGTAAGATTGTTAAGCATGACAATTCATCTTATTAAGCAAAAAAAAGTCCTGCTCAAGAGTACCATGCACTCAACATTGGAAATCGCATCTGACGCTAAAAAGGCACCGGAAGTTGTGGATTTTTTCAATTCGGCCAAATATAGAGTTTATGTTTTGGACCAGATAACCAGAAAATATTCAGTGGAAGTCCTCATATAGACGATTGCCAGTTCAATTTTTTTTTTAGTGCGAAGGGGCTTTGTCCCTGAAGGACTACTGTTTTCGTTTTGCTATTTTGAATTGGAAACATTAAATGTCGGTTCACTTTTCAAACTGTTACGACCAAATATTGCAGCCCTGTATTATATTTAAAGAAATTAAATAATGAAGAATGTGCATAAATGTATGTATGTTTCTCGCACTGTGATAAAACGACGGTACCTACAACCATCAAATTTTGAATGACGTAATCCTGCTGTGAATATGGGCATCTGGAAAGCCAAATTTGAAATTTGGAATTTGTTTTATTATCAATTTCATATTTTGTAAAACTTTAACGAATTTTTGATTAACAAACTCAAGGATTTCAAAATGAGCAATGGCAACATTGTACAGAAAAAACATTTTATCTCCAGCACGCTAAACTGTGTATAGGAAATTCTAAAGATATGTTCAGTTTAAAATAATTTTGTAATATTGTTTGTTCTTTAACTGAATTTTATGGTTTAAGTGCGAAGAACATGATATTTAATAAAGGTGACACACAAAATGTTAAAAAAATACCCCTTTGGATGTAATTTAAAATCTGAAACCTTTCAGTTTTTTTTTTTTTTTTTTTTTAACATTGTTGATCTTGCCAAGATAAATGCATGGATAATTTACAAGGAAACAACTGAGAATATCAGCCTTTGTGATTTTATTTTGAATACAGCTGAGAAGCTTCGAAAGATTTACATTTGATCCAAAATTCACAAATTTTCTGCATCTAACAAAAAGAGAATTGGTACTTGCATCAACCCTTCCCCTAAGCATAAACAGTGCCAAATAAATGTATGCAGAGGCAACAAAACTTTGATTACATGTAAATACAGTAAAACAATATGTTTGTAAAACCTGTACAAGTAAAACTAAAAAATTAGTAATTTGTATGCACTACAAAACCGAGTAATGCAAGTACTATTATGCGTAAATTTTATTTTATATCGAAAATTTTTATGAGGCAATTTATTAAATGGTAAGAAGTTTAAAAATATCTACTGATTTTTCTTCTCTTTTAGCTTTTAAAACAAAATATTAAATTATCCTTCGATTAATGCATTTACCCACTTTATTTTGCTTTTTGTTACATTAAATTATCTTTTGGTTGCATGTATTTACTCAATTTACTTATTAAACAAGCAAAATGTATTCTTATAAGCATTAATTTTACATAATATTAGCAAAAAGTGAGCTTTTTCTTCTATCTGAATAAGCGGTCAAAATGACTGCTGATCATATTTATAGGTATACGAAAAACACCATAATGCTAGTGTTAATCAAATATTAAACTCCCATGAAATAAAAGTCATATATATGAGAAACCATGCATATATTTCTTCTCACTCCCTTTTTATTTCTCTAAGACTACTTAAAATTAAATCTTTGATTCATATAGTTAAAGCTTTAAGTGTTACATGCTTAAGTGTAAGCTTTTTTAAGTACATGTTTGCTAAGCTTTGACTTAAATTGATTAGAAGCTATGCTATTTTTAATTTGGTTTCAGAACTGAATTCATTTAAGTCCTAAACAAAGCTTTTGAATTTCTATCAATGCATGCAAATTTTCATTACGCAATTTAATAGATTTTCTTACATTCTGATTTTTAAAACTGAAAACTCCAATAAAATATATTTAAGGTATTTATTATCTTTAAAATAACTACGTATGGAAAATATGTAGTTAACTACAAAGTATATATATCTACAAAGAGTTTTATTTAAAAGATCAGCACAGTAAATAAAATGAAATCTCTGAATAACTAACAAAAAGAAATCTGGCAAATACGTGATCTACTACTTTCAGTTATTTATTTATTTTTCAGATGGTGGCACTGAAATTGGTTGTTCTTTTAATAATTTCTTTTTCTTCTCATTTTATTACATGTTCAAATTTTAAAATAGTACTTTAGCGGTGGTATCTGAGAAATACACTAACTAAAAGTGATAGATCACAAACAACATGATTATCGAAACCTAAATCCTTACTTTTGACCTTCAAATTCAATATCCATGCTGTCACCACAACAGGCCATCATATCTTTCAAAGCAAATGCATACAATAAACCTTGGTCAGGAGGGAGTCCAGTAATCTGTTCAAAAGCACCAAATAATATGAATATTTAAGAGAGAGGGAAAAAAAAGCTTTCATACTTTCAAATTATAATAAAATCTATTAAAATGCCTACATAAATTATGAAATTAAACACTAGGGAAACATTACGGAGGGAAAGATTTTTTTTTTTTTTTTTTTTTAAATTAGACACATCAACACATTTAATTTCAAAAGTATTATACTGAAAAGTGGTAATCTAATTTTCTAGTCATCAAAAATTATAATGCTTTATTCAAAAGGGCTTTAGCTTAGTTTACCTAATTTAAATAACATATACTGTTATAGCAGAAAACAGATACAGTGGAATCTTGAGATACGAGCACCTCTACATATGAGAAATTCGAGATACGAGGAAAATATGAATGAAAAATTCATCTCTAAATACGAGCATTGACTCGAGTAATGAGGCTGTTGGTATGCGTGCTGTCATTTCCTGATCCGGCTCGACTCGCGAAAACCTCCTCCCATCAGATCACTCAATAAGAAACTTGATGTGGCCACAGGCCTTCCAAGCCATAGACGGTACAAAAATTTAAAACGAGAACCAGCGTTCACAGTGTTGTGCTGAACAGAGAGGCTGCAAGCTCTAATACAGCTGCTGTTGATAAATTTCGGCCAGAATTCCTACAGCATCTTGCTAGAGAAGGTTTTCTTTCCCAACAAGTATTTAATTGTGATGAAACATGTCTTTGCCACATTTTCACATGGAAGAAAATGCCTAGGAGGACCTACATCACGCAAGAAGATATATCTTTGGCTGGCCACAAGCCAATGAAAGATAGGCTTACCCTCTTGTTTTGCGCCAACTCAAGTGGAGATTGTAAAATCAAGCCATTGCTCGCCTGCCACTCAGAAAACCCACGTGTTTTCAAGAGGGGAAAAGTGCTGAAAAACCAAGTGATTGTGATGTGGTGTGCAAACAGCAAAGCCTGGTTAACATGACAATTTTTCATCGAGTGGGTCAATAAGGTACTTGGTACCCCAGTGAAGAAATATCTTCACAAAAATAAGTTGCCACTCAAGGCTTTGCTCGTCCTTGATAATGCTCCTGCACATCCTCCTTGGGCAGGAAGGATTTGCTGGAGGAATTTCAGGTCATAAAAGTCGAGTTTCTTCCTCCTACACCACTCCACTTCTCCTGACTATAGACCAGCAAGTTATTTCCAACTTTAAGTAGTTGTACACGAAGGCCTTGTTTCAAAGGTGCTTTGAAGTGACTGCAAATACAAGCTTAATCCTCAGGGAATTTCGGAAGGATCACTTTAACATCCTAAATTGTTTAAATTTCACTGAAAAGGCTTGGGAAGAAGTTTCAGTGAGGTCCCTTAATTCAGCATGAAAAAAACTGTGGCCTTAGGGAATTTCTGACTTAAGTTTTGATGCTGAAGTTGTGGACAGCACACTGCAGCTAGTCGAAGAAATTGTATCTCTGGGGAAAGGTATGCGCCTGGATGTAAATGGTGCTGATGTGGATGAGTTAGTGGGGGAACATAGTGAAGAACTTACAATGGACAAATTTAGAGAACTTCACAATGAGCAGCTGCAAGAGGTGGTAGAAGAGCTTTCATTAGGAAAGGTGGGAACAGGAGATGAGGCCCTCTCTTCCAATAAGATTAAAAAAGTTTTGGCAAAGTGCGAAGAAGTGAAAACTTTCTTTGAAGAAAATCACCCTAATAAAGCAGTGTGTGGGTGCACCGTGAACTTGTGTAATGACAATGTAGTGTCACATTTTAGAGGCATCTTAAAAAGGAGACAGAAGCAAGTGTTATTAGGTAAGTTTTTGGTAAAGCAACTTGCAACTAAAAGAAAGTTAAGTGAGTCTGTCCCAGAACCTGCTTCCAGTGGGGTAAAATTCCCAAGAAGAGAGAGCCTGAATCAGAGAAGGACTCTCCATCCCCACAGTAACCCATTTCGTCTTCCCCACATCCCTATCGCCAGGACTCTTCATAAAGGTAAACAAGAGTTACATTATTTATCAGTGTTATTTATTAGAAAAATTTATTTTTCATGTTGATATTTTGGGGGTGCAGAACAGATAAGATAAAGATTCACACACTTTTAGAAGGCTTTCAATGGAGAATTTGAAAAAGAGTAAATGTTTTGGAATAAACATTTTTGGCAACAGCTCATTATTTGAACCGGATTTCCATTATTTTCAATCTAGGAGTTTGTTTCTAGATACGAGAAATTTGATATATGAGGTCAATGCTGGAATGAATTAAACTCGCATCTTGAGGTTCCACTGCAATCTCTTTTCCCATTGATAAAATTTAAGCCCAAATGCCTCAACCAAGGATAAAACAGTGAAGGTGGGGGCAACACATAAATAAATAAGGCTAAGGTACAGGTACTAAGGTTCACACACTTTTAGAAGGCTTTCAATGGAGAATTTGAAAAAGAGTAAATGTTTTGGAATAAACATTTTTGGCAACAGCTCATTATTTGAAATGAGAAAGATCATCTGCTACTTATTAATTTATTCTTCTTTCAAAATGTTGTATGTTAACCAGTTGTGCATTGAAGGATATGTTTTTGCACTATCCTAAGAGAAACAGTCCTATTACACAGTTTAGAAAGATAGCGAAACGCATGGTGTTAAAATTTCTAAGTATAAAATAAGCATTATTATTATTAGAAATGGAAACACCATCAATCTTTATATTTACATGGAGAGAAACTCCAAAATAATGGCTAAAAAGGTTTGTACTGTTCTTAAGTTAAATTATGGTAAATCTGATGCTGCACAATATCTCCTTTCATTTACCTATTCTTCTTGCTTGCTGTTTTTGGTCACTCTTCTTTTTCCCTGTTTCGCCTTGCCACTAGCCATGCAGAGTTTACTTTTCGCTTTGTCCATTGTCTAAGATGTAAGCTGTACAAAATCATGGTGCGCAAGTTGCACCCATGAATGATGCTTGTGAATCTGTTTATGTATGTAAAGGTTTGCACTATTATGAAAATAAAATTGTGTATTCAAATCAGCAGCTACGACTGTAAGTTTCAGGTTCATCTACCACGGCAAGTTATTACAACAAGCCTCTACCCAATTTCATTACAATCAGTCAGACAGGACATTGTAAGTGTGGGCACACAGAAGGAAAAATTCATTTGTCTCAGCATAAGTTTTCCATGCATGAAGATGAAATTAATTCTCCATTCATCAACATGAAAAATACCTACAAAATGTATGTATAGATCTTTGAAGTAATATGATTCATCCATAAATT
Source organism: Stegodyphus mimosarum (assembly GCA_000611955.2). Classification (NCBI taxonomy): domain Eukaryota; kingdom Metazoa; phylum Arthropoda; class Arachnida; order Araneae; family Eresidae; genus Stegodyphus; species Stegodyphus mimosarum. The sequence continues at coordinate 56,808 of KK121373.1, read as the reverse complement.
CTACATTCCAGCCATTCTGTTTAGTTTTACATCTACACACATTAGATGATCAATGGCAATATCTAAAAATGGAGACAAAAAATTCTATCATCGGTTTACTGCAGTATACTAGCACCTAAAAATCCTATTTGAATGTTTATAATAAAGTGACTTCAAGGATCAGGCCAGATATTTTTCATCTATTTCAGTTTTAGATAAAAATTAACAGAGATGTCATTGATGGATAAACTACACTTCTTTATAGTAATATGAAACTGATAAAAGTGCTTGTGAGTTTTCAGCTTAGCATGATGCCTTTGATTTAAATTAAAACTTTATAGCTTTGATTTAGCAATTTCGGAAAAGCATATTAATTGTTGCTTAAAAATAAGTAAAATGTAACAAGATTTTCTTTTCTTTATATCCTTTTGCAGTCATAAATGTGTGAGCACATTTAATGTTGTTACCTTGGTAATAGTATATGCTAACCATACTTCATATCTTTGAAGTAATTTATTCAACTAATAGAGCAGTTAAGAATATTTTCAATTGTAATTGAATTGCAAAGTGATTATTTTCATCATATTGAATTTTATAGCACTTTTATGAAAATGAAAAGTAACACTCATGGTATTAGAAATACAAATTTAAAAATTTTTTCAAGGGAAGATTATTAAATTGTTTTGCCATTAATCATTATATTTTTGAATTATTTTTTAAATGCTCAAATTAACATTAAGAGTTTAATAATTATTCTGGAAATGAAGTGCATATAAAAAATAAGTAAAATTAATACAGCTAAGTAATTTCAAATTATCATAAATGAATGTTGAAAATTTATGGATGATTGTGTGTTACATGTAGAGTATATTGACGGAGGATTGGTTAAAAACAAAGGCTCTGTTTTTAATGTCTGTTAATTGTTCCTTTTACCTCCTTATGCAATATAAACTTACAAGGCTTCCACCTTATAATTTTTCCAATACAATTAATATTCTTATTTTTTTAATGTAAAATGGATTGTGGTGAATTTTTTTAATGGAATATTATAGCACAGTTTAAAACAAAGACCAGGTGCCTTTACCAGGAATAGAGGCCTTTATGAGTAATTGTCTGGCACTCCTTTAACCGTTGGCGAATATACATCAATTTGTTAATGTAGACTAGCTCAATAGCTGTGGGGTCTACCAATCTTGTGTGAGATAAGAAAGTTAAAAATTGAATAATAACAGTAAAAATCATATTTAAGTAATACTTTTATAGAATTTACGATGATAAAATATACGCTGAAATACTAAAAATTAGTCATCTTATGAAATTTTGAAATTTGTTCTGGTTATTCAAAGTAAGCAATAGCTATACAAAATTTTTATAATTGTGATATTGTGTGCAAAGTTGTGAAAAGCTTTCGCTGAAAAAGTATAATCATGTGGACTCTAAAGGCCAGAATTTTGGGCCGAAATTTTCATAGAATTCTAAAATGAAGTTCATGTTTTCCAATCACATAGGACAAAATTTTATTATTTGTGTTTTTCAAGATATGTACTTTTCAAATTATTTCTTTTCATTTGCTAATGCTTTAGTGCTTGATCTCTCAAAAAGGCTTCTCTGTTGCAAAGCCTTTTTTCATTGAAGGGGTGAAATATGTAAAATAAAAAATATAAGAATTTGAATTAGCAATAGACCCCCTTAATTTCTCATTTTAATTTGGTGTTTTGTCCCCTCTCAAAATAGTAAAACATTTTTCTGGACTATGTTATTTCTAGATTAATCCATATGATATGACTCCTACATAACAATGATGACTTAGGTAATTCCAAACTCAAAGTCTGGAGAAACGAAACCTTTCTCTTAATAAGATTCCATATTGGATAAATTACACAATTTGCTTTTGTTATTGCACTTTGCTTCTGATACAAACACGTTGCTTTCTTCCTACACAGTGGTATCAAAAATGTAAAAGTTCTGGAACTGGCACGAATAGAATTCCCACTGAATTATGGCCAAAAATGTCAAAATAAAAATGAATATGTAATCTACCTTGGTGTGAAGTTTGCTGTTCATTCTAAATCAACATCTATGAAATGTAATATTTCTGCATCTATGCTATCAACTTTCTTAAATTATTCACAAATTATAGTCTTAAATATTCTTAAATTCACACATATATATATGTGTGTATGTAATAATGTTATGTATGTATGTGTAAGATATATATATATATATATAGAAGATAAAAACATACATAAATCAAAATTCTAACTTTAAATTGCAGTAACCTTTAACTCTGCATTTTATTTCTTTCTGTCCTTGTCCAACTATCTTGCCCTGCGTGTCCAACCTGACACACTACTTGTAGCTCTTTTAAAACATTTACATTTCCGATAGCTTTGCAATAAGAAGAGAGCACCAAGCAGCAATCTAGTAGTAACCTGAAGTGTAGAAAGTAAGTACATTGTGCATAGGATGAAGTCTTAATTCAGAATGAGTTAGTTTCAGTTCTCTGCTTAATACTGCTGTAAGATTATTATTGGCTGTTTGAGTTTTAGTTCCATTTACATCACCAGCTTTATGTAAGAGTCGTATGACATCGATGTCTTGAAATAACGCAGTGGATAAAAAGGTTGCTATTTTTAGAATACAGAAAGAAAATATACAAATTTAAACTAAGCATTACATGGCTATTGCTAATTTAAATTATAATTTGTAGTTATATATATCTATGTATATGAGTGATATTTTTGTTAATTTTGTAGATGATGACACCAGTTACTTCTTAATCATGACCGAGATGGTTATAGATGTCGCTGCCATATAGATAGGCTGTGTAATAGATGGATGGAATTCGGGAAAACTATGAATAGGTAGATATTCACCACAAAACCTTACTTCTTGAAGAATAATTTTTTAGGATATATATTTAGTTTACACATCACTATGGATGCGATATGCATGGCACTTTTTTATATGCAGATTATCACATGTTGAGACAACAGACTATACAGTGAAGCAGTGCCAGTAGAAAAGTGAATGTACATTTCAGCAAAGGCCTATTTAAGGGATTTGAATCCTTTGTTTAAACTTTGGACTACTATTAGACAAGAGCTTTACCACATTGCAGATGACATAATGTGGCTTAAGTTTTTCGAGTGATGCAGGTTAAATTGACGTTTTATAAATAGTTACTATTCTTAGACGCAGAAAGAGAAATACTCAAATAAAGACAAAAGGTATTATTGCAAAATTATAGTAGTTTGCTTTCATATATTTTTATCTTAAATTCCCCTTCATCCTCTTTAAGAAAAAGACTGCAACAGAAATATGTCCTTTTAAAAAGCATTAGAGCATAAGTAAATGAAGAAAAATTTTGTACAGTAGGTACAATATGTGGTTTTTTCAATGAGAAAGAAAATTAATTTCTTCAAGCATAGCCTTTAGCTTTCACTATGACCCATCACTTTGTTCATGCACTTATTCATACCTTAAACAAACAAAACTACACTCTAATTTGAAAATAATAATAATAAAAATACTATATAATACATAAACTAAATGGATAGTCCAATTTTAAATTCTCTAAAAACATAAGTTTTTTAAAGTTCTTGAAATGTTGTCTGTTTGGGCCCCAAAGTGCATCAGTGTATGCCCTTTGCAAGTGGTCAGCTTGTTGCAGGACCCCCAGTGTTTAGCCTCCAAGCGAACTTGGTACTTATTTTATCGACCCATTTAAGGGAAAGGCTGAGTCAACTTTGCACAGCCCTGGGATCGAATCCCGGACCTGTGGTGTAGCTGTGTAATGTGGTAGACATTTCGCAACTGAGTGGTCGTTGTACTTAATATAAAGTAAAAATTTTTTATTGCAAATGGTGTTAAAATACAATTTATAATAATGAAAATTAATGTGCTATAAAATTTTGAAATTTGTTGCAATTGTTTAAAATAAGTTATGGATGTATAAAATTAGTTTTAATATTTGTGATATTGTGTGAAAAACTTTAAAAAGGCTTCCCTGAATAAATATGGTATGAGGACTTTAAAACAGACTTTTGGACTGAAAATTTAATAGGTTTATATTTGGCAGCTATTTAAATAACTGTTTTGGTCAAAACTTTATGAGTTGTATTTTTTAAATTACATCTCTTTTCATTTGCTAATGTTTTAAC
>KK121373.1:26636-49094 GCA_000611955.2 Stegodyphus mimosarum | reverse complement strand
GATTAAATGATGCATCAAAATTAATTATGTAACAATCTCAAATTTTTCAGAAATCAGACTAATGTCAAAAGACAACATTTTTTTAACTGCCACAGATTTAAATAAATAAATTTAATATCTTAAAATTACTCAAGAAATTTAATGTTCATATCTTATGCAAATACACTCATGTCCATACATTAAGGATAATGTAAAATCAGGCAAAGGAAGAGTTAGAAGCAAAACAAATTTGACTTATTTGTAAAGCTTATTTATTAAATAAAAGGTAAAGAGCAAAAAAAAAGATGCTATATGTTTGATATTATTAAAAAAAAAGTGATTTTTTCTCCCTGGAGCAAATTACAAAAACCTATTTACAAAAAACCAATATTACATGGTTGGTATGATTGTTAATACATTGTATGTCTCCCAGACGATGCAATACAGTCCGTACAATGCCTAGGCATGCTGAGTATCAAATTATCGATCTGATCTTGGAGGATATTACACCACTCAAGAAGCAATGCTCTCCGAAGTTCCGGTAAACATGTAGGAGGAGGTTGACGGGCTGCAACTTGTCGGCCAAGCATGTCCCACACGTGCTCTTTTTGAACATGCAGGTCAGTTCTGGAACCCAGAATAATTCCACCCCAAACGAGCACTCCTGCACCACTGTAACCGTGTCGTTCAATGATGTTTTCTTGGTGGTAACGGGTATCTGGAGCTCTCCATATGAAAGTCTGGCGAGAATCAGACTGCAAGCTAAACCTGGACTCGTCGGAAAACATCACACAAGCCCACTGTTGCGGTGTCCACAATGCATGCTCTTTACTCCAGGCTAACCGCATTCGACAGTGAGTTGCAGTAAGTGGAACGCATCTGACAGGTCTACGAGCATATAGACCAATCTGCCCTAAGCGTCTGTACATGCTCTGCCTTGAAATTGTCGTACCAGTGGCTGAAGAGAGCTGACGAGACAAGTCTGAGGCTGTGCTCCGCCTGTTTCTTTTGGCAGTAACTGCCAAATACCGGTCCTCATTCGGCGTTGTAACTCTGGGGCGACCTGTGCTGTAACGTCTACTCACATTGCCATCATCTTGGAATCGTTGCCAAAGCCTGGAGATGACACTCTGGGCAATTCCAAGTTCGTCTGATACTTCCAGTTGGGTACGCCCACATTCCAGATGGCCAATAATTCTACCACGTAAAAAATCACCCAAATGCGTCCTTTGTGTTATAACTATTCAGTTATTGCACTGAAATGCTTATAAAGCGCCTGCGAACAATTTTACTTCTTTGCCTGTATTTCTTATATATCACTCTCTTGCACTCTCGTCATTGTGACGTATCATCTATGTCATCTGGTTACTTCCTGAAATTTGCATATGGTTCTTGAAGATGTGTGTAGTGATTTTACAGGTGATATATTTATTTTAGAGTTCGATTTCCGCGTGACTCTGAATTAGCCTTAATTTATGGACATGAGTATATTTTTAAAAAATGCAGACAAATGCAGCATTAGAATATTTCTACAATATGTCAAATATATAAATGGAAGAATCTTATTTTTTCATTTATTATATTCTGATAGTAATATAAAAGTACTTCATTTCCATGCAATAAAAATCAAACTTTTTTCCAAAACTAAATAATGAATTTTTTCAATATGCTAAATATAGCATATTGCTAATATTATTTGCTATTATTAAAATTATATGCTAAATATAGCATATAATTTTGTAGCATATTGAAAAAAGCATATTTTCAATATGCTTTTTTCAATATGCTACAAAATTTATTTGAATTGAAATAAAATCTTAGAGTTACTTATTATTTACATACCCTAAAACTAAACAAATAGCCTTGTTTTCAGATTTACTATACTATATCAAATAGAGCATATATTTTCTATTTGGATACAATAAAACATAATGTATTTAACATATCAAAATAGATACCATTCATTGAGATATCAATTAAGCTGGAAAAAATATGACATTGTATACTTAATTGCCAAAACAATGGCCATTTATCCTAAAGAATAAAATGACACCTAGGGAACAATGTAGTACACACCAAAAGGTTAACAGAAAGTATCTGCATGCAAAATAAAAAACTTCTTCCAAAGAGCGCAAACTGACATAAAGTCATCACATTTGTTTAGTCTGATTTTTTAGAAAAGAAGCACTTTTAATGCCTGAACAATGATTTATAAAGCAAATCATCAGAAAGCTTAACTTCATGTGTATGTGTACTTTACATTGTATATTTTATAACTCAAAACAACTCGGTTCCAATTTCTTCTAATAAGAAATATACTCTTTTCTACATTTGATCAAAGACACTTTTGCAATAATGCATTTATAATTTTTTAATTAGAATTATTCAATAGAATAAAAATATGGAAATTTAGTGAAAAAATTATTATTTTAAGACACTAGCACTAATTTTAATTAAATTGGAAAAAAAATAAGGTAGCATTATTTTAGAAAGGGAATAAATATAATATTTATGCTGCAACCAGCAAATTGTGGATAATGTGCAATAAACTTGGTTGCCAATTCATTTACTTTCAACTTACATTTGAATGTAATTTTTTAGTCATTATTCACAATTTTATTACAGCTTAATAAGCATAACTTTTGAAAAAAAAATTAAATCACTATTAAAAATTATTATTAAATTAGGCAAAATTTAAATATTTGAAGGTTAATTAATTTATCTTTAAAAAATTTTAATTTTTTCTTAACTTTTATTCTTATTATTCCAAAAAGAGTTCTTTATGAACCAACATAGAAAATAATCATTTGTTTTTCCTCTGTTACATTATCTAATGACATATTTATCACAACTGATAACTGTCACAAACTGATAAAAAGAAACTTAGAAATCATTTTTTAAATCATTAGCATACAATACATACACATGAATGAAATTCAAGCAAACTACAGAATTTGTGAAAGAGTTTTATGCAATTTCAGAACAGAAAGTAAAAAATAATATAAAGAAAACATCTCAAAATCTCCAAGGCAGGGGATAGTTTCAGGCTAAAACCAATATTTTTGAGGAAGTACGAAAATAAGATTAAAGTAATCTACTATATGTTGGAAAAATTTAAAGAGATTTGCAATTACAGTTGGAAAAGCATCAGAAAAGAATTTAGAAAACTCACTTCTGGAAAACTTTCTAGACTAAACTAGGTTCTACTTACAATGTTGTATGCATGAGTATTTTAATGGAAGGGAGATATAAAAATACTCATGCAAGCAACGTATTCCATTACTGACAAATCCAATCATTGATGATAAAAGTTAGCGATTTTAAATATCTGGCAATTTGAGGCTATTTATAACAGCAAGTCTGCTCATATTCACATAGAAATACAAAATACATCCATTAAACAAAAAATGCAAGACATTAGCCTAGATAATTGTAATTTTAAGCAAACTGATTCCGTGAAAACCTACAGTTAAGGAATAATTCCTCAAAACACAAAAGGACGTTCTTATATTCATTTCCTTGGAGAACCCCTTCACTTCAGTTATTGCCCTTTCACAGATAGTATAAGCATATATTTTTAGCAACAATCGAACCTCAATCAAAGGTAATAAAATTATCACATTTGCTCATTTTTATTAACAGCAATAAAACTCTGGGAAGCTTAATTATATCTTGCTATTCTGGGCCTGTCTTATACAATTTTATTATAGCAATATATGGTTCTAAATAACATCATCCACTCAGTTCAAATGGGTTATACAATTTTATTATAGCAATACATGGTTCTAAATAACATCATCCACTCAGTTCAAATGGGTAATTAGGCAGATACGAGGGCAAAGGGGGATATTTGCCCCCAGGTGCAGCATCCTAAAATTTTCTTCACTTCCTCATTGAATTTTGCCTAATAGGATGGGGCATGAAATCTTCATTTGTCCCCAGACACTAAAAGTCCTACTTACACTTTTGCATTAGAACTATAATTAAAAATGGTCTTTACTTCATGATGAAACTACATAAAAATAAATATAAAAAATTCAAACAACCTCCACTTACGCACAAACCTACCTATATGCTTCTAATGCCTTCTGAAATGGTCTTGCAAAGAAACTTTGCAATGATAAACTTGCAGCTATAATTTAAAAAAAAATGCAATATTTAAAACCCAGTGCACTACAGAATGAAAGAGCATGAAAGGAACCAAAAAAGTAATTACACACATACTTGTAACCCTAAATCTTATCTTAAATTTTAATCTACCTGCTGCCCTAAGTCTTATTCAGGGTAACAGGCACATTAAAATTTAAAAGTTGTTAATGGAAGTTATTACTCTTATTATCAGTGTAAACCAGCAAAACCAAAAGCATATGTCTGCTTAAGAATGAAAGTTCTAATAGAAGAGTAAATAGCAAATAATAATCTTGAGTTAATTTCTTCTGACTTACATTGTACCCTGATAGAATATTATACTTTTCCACAAAGGTAGGGGCTAGATGAGAAAAAATGCAAAAACATCATATGGTGTAAGGTATATTTTAACAGCACTGTTGTTGTGAGCTGAAGAGTGTCCTTGGTTGAAATCAAATAAGTAATCATGAAATAAAAGTGCCAAATCATAAAACATTTTTACTTATAAATAGTTTGAATAATTTTCGTACGTCTAGTTCAAGAAGTGAAACTTAATTTTGTAACTTGTAAAATTCTGCAACTTCACCTTTAGATTTTAATATTGTTATAGTCAGCATGACAGTTGTCACACAATTTAGAAGGCTACACTAATGTTTAGATTAAGTCAAATTAAGTTTAAATTTTATAGAACATGTCAAAAAATAAAAGTATTAAAATTTTTTTTAAGCAGTAGAGGAAACAACAAAAAAAATCATCCCAATTACAAATAAAACACCATAAAAATCATAGAATATTAAATTTATGGAGAAAAAATGGATCACAGAATTTAATCCTGAGTCAGTTCAAAATTCTGCACATATTCTAAGAATACAGTCAGAAAAGGATAACTATACCAAGCAAGATAAAATGGTAAACTGGTTAATTTATTTTGTCTGGGAATAAAAAAATGCAGAGTACAATTTACAGATTTTTGATTAGATTTGTATGTAAGTAGATCCCTCTCCCTCCAAAAAAGGTTAAAAGCATAAGCATTTGGAAAGTACTGTTGTGGATGGAATACTTTTCTGACGCAAGTGCTCCGGCATGTTGAGTGATGGTGTCATCTTCTGCATGACAATGCCCAGCCATATACTGCTCACCTATCTCAAAACTTGCTGCAAGAGATAAATCTGGGGTCATCCCCACACAGCCCAGATTTAGCACCCAGTGACTATTTCCTTTACCCTAAACTGAAGGAACGTTATCTGGAATGAGGTTCTCTTCAAACTGCAATGTGAAGACAGCTATCAAGAACTGGCTCAATGGGCAGAGACGTGATTTCTACCAGCCAGGTTAAACAAGTTGGTCCTGCATTCAGATAAATGCTTAAATATATTTAGCGACAATGTGAAATAAAGACAGAAAAGTAGGTCTTTTAATTCCCTCTCGTATTTTTTGTCTATTATTAATAAATATTTTAAATTACCCTTGTAGCCTTTTTTTTTGGGGGGGGGTTCCACTCTCATATAATAAATCTATGATCATATTAATAATTCAAGTATGTATTTAAATCTACTAAAAATACAAAATCAGAATAATATAAGAAGCAATATCTAAAAGTTTTAAGTGATACTACTCACATTTGGATAATGATGAGCAATGATGTTTAGTGGTGTTTCATTATTAAAAAGTGCACTGTCAAGTTTATGAATTTCATATCAAAAGCATTTTGTTCTACATAAAAGGTAGGGAATATCATTGTTATAATTATTTCTTGTGTTTAACTTGAGGCAACCAGACTACGTATTGCATTTTTTCATTAAAGTTATTCATAATATCATTACTATATGCATAAATACAAAGTAAAAAGCAGTTCAAAAAGATGTAATAAATAGGTTAAAAATTCATCCTATTTTTCAATTTGGAATAAACCATATGCAAAAACCAGAAGCAGAATAGTAAATTATAAGAAAAAGGTGGCAAAACATCCAAAACCAAAAATGAAATAAGAAATTTAGATCCTTCACTGCATAATCATCAAGGAGTTGGTGCAACTAAAGAAGTAATTTCCAAAACCAAAAATGAAATAACAATCAAAGTAATCTCTGTTTTTATCAGTTCAACCTCTGCAGAATGAAATAAGTAGTGTAAAAAATTGCAAAATTATAGCATCAAAAACATAAACACATAAGAAAAAAAATTATTTTGAGCAGACTGAATCCAAAAAACAAAACATGTAAATATAAGCAATCAAATACATGAAAAAATAAAAATAAAAACATACATATAAACATATTTTAAGGTTAAAATTAAAAAAAAAATTGTAGCATCAAAATTATAAAAGCTTAAAAGTCTAATGATAATAAAATTCAATTTAAGTAGGCCGAGTTCCAATAAATGAAAACACAAGCAATCCAGCACATGAGAAAATAATAAATGAAAATTTGATCTAAAAAACATAAGTTGTTAAAATTTGAAACATTAAAGCAATAAGCCACCTAGACAGTATAGTGGTTAGAGGAGCTTACTGCAGTATCGAATGGCCTCAGTTTGAATATTGGATAAGGCATGACTGTAATAGTCTATTCCTTCACAGGAGGTAATGGTGGCTTACCTGGTGCTTCCACAATAAAGTGGCCACAGATTCCGGCTTTAGTAGTGGAAAGCCTAAGTCGGCTTAGTACTCACCAACAGGAGGGGAAAAATAAAGAAGAAATGAGCAACAAAAGTTTTGAAATGAAAAAACATATCTGATTTGTTTTTGTAGCAAAATACTGCTGTTAAGCCTAAAATGTGCTAAGTGATGAATTTAGAAAACTTTGTAGTCAAAAATAATCATCATAAAATTAAGTATTCACTTGAACTTTGTATCCATCTGGATTATATATGGATTTGTTTTAAGGTGATTCAGGTAATTCGATGATTTCCTTTCACAAATTGTTTACTTTTACTACATATTTAATGTTACAATAAAAATTTTTTTCTAATTATTAATTTTAATCAGTTTAAAATTCTTAGATTTCTTAAATTTATTCAAGGTTATTCACATTTAAGGTTTAGAAACAGTACTTTACTACTAAACAGGTCAAATATATTTTTTCATTTCAAAACTTTTGTTGCTCTAATGTGACAAAATTTAATAACTTACTTCTCTTTTTATTTAATGTTTTCTAGATCAAATTGTCCTTTATTTTTTATATGTGGGATTACTTGTGTTTTTAATTTTATAGACTCAATCCACTTAAACTGAACATTTTTATTATTAGACTTTTAAGCATTTTCGCTTGTTTATGATTTTGATACTGTAATTATTCACTTGTATGGTTTCAAAATTTACATATGTTTTATTTTTTTTTTCATACATTGGATTCCTTATATTTGTATGCTTTATTTTTTATACTTGGCCTGCTCAAAATAATACTTTTATGACTTTTTTTAATTTGTTTATTTTTTTAAGCTAAAATATTGCAATTTCTTACAGACTGGATTGATAGAGATACAGATTATTTTAAGTTTTAAACTTTAATTTGTGTCTTTATTGCTTCAGAAGCAGGTTGATTTATTTACTTCTTTCATTGAACTAAGTCTCTGATGACAACGCATAGAAAGATGTAAATTTCTTATTTCATTTTTGGTTTTAGCATGTTTTGCCCCCTTTCCCTTGCAGCTGGCCACCATGCTACGGATTCTGAAATGAATATGGGATGAATTTAATGTATAATTTATTTTGCATTACATATATATTGGTTAACTTACAATAAGATTTCACAAAAAGAAAAGATTACAGACAGATAGAATAGATCATTGCTTACAAATATGCCATTGATTTGCAAATGGATTTGCCTGTCATGTTTGATACAATTATTGAATAGTTCACAAGCAATTTCAATTTATATAATTATTCCATTTTTCTAAATTTAGTTTATTAAAAAAATGTGGGAATAAGGTACATTTATTTCAGAGGGAAGAATTATGACAATATCCAAGTCATTACAGTTAACATTTACTACTACTGTGCTTTTAAGAATCTTCATAATTGCTTTGTACTTTCAATGACCTGAAAATCATAATGCTCTTTTTTTAGTGATATCTGCAATGAAATCATTGTTTTTTTTAAATCCAAACCTGATGCCTACTGCTTTTCCAATGGTATCATTTGTTATAAATCAAAATTTGAGAGGTGTGCTTATGAAATTCTGGAATAGCACAAAAGGAAGGAAATTTACTTTAAGAGAGTTATGATTCAATTTTACATTTTCCATTGTGAGATTCACAACAAATGTTTTTTGCTAATCATTTGCTTCAATTAAAAGTTATTGGTAACTGATCTAATTGACTAATAAAAAACAATTTGATACGTGACGTTATTCCAAAGTTTTTTTCCCAACAATTCCTTACTAGAATTTATATGTTATGGCTTTTTTTTGTCATTCGTAATGCCACAACACAGCATTAAAGTTTGAAAAAAAATTTAAAGAAAAAAGTAAAAAACCAATGTGTGAAAATGTAAATGTATATGTATAAAATACTAGTATTTTCAACTTTATAAGAACAAAATCAAAAAAAGTATTCAAAAGCAAAGCTACACACAAAAATTTTTTAATGCTTAAAGAGAAAAAGCACTTGATTTCTTTTTAAAATTTTTTCAGCGATAAGTCTGTATTTATAAAAGTTGTAGTGGTACTTACATATTATCTCACTGACCCTGAAACTGTCACCAAGCATTGCAATTTAGTGTCAGTTATGGATAAGCATGAAGTAACAACATACTTACAACACCTGTGCTTTTGCTTATTGTCATCCTGATTGATTCTCAATAAACCCCATTTCGTTTTTATAAACAAGGATATATACTGATGTCCTTCTTTTTCCTTGCAATTTGGGGGGGGGGTGCTGAAAATTGCAACTTTCCTTCTACAGAACAGCAAGGAGTAGATTATTTTCAAAGTTATGGAATCCCACCATAAAAAAATGTGTATCAATGGACATGATATGGACAGCTGAATATAGCCAATGGAAGAGATTGGAACATTTAGCAGAGGGATGTTTGTAATCATAGTATTCTATCAAAACTTCCAGTGAAGTGGGAGGGCATAACAAAACAGTAGACACCAAAGGAAACCTTTTTATGAAGCACAAAAAAAGAAATGGATTGAATACTGATTGCTTATTAAACAAAAGGTGGCAGTTCTTTCAGAATTCTGCAGGGAATGACCAGTGCAACTTTGATTGGGTCTCTGTGAACTTTTACGGAAGATGGGATAATATATAAGTACCATAACATTAAATTGCATGCATTTCTTTTTCTTCTAATTTTTAGTTCAGTATATAACTTTTAATATGATATCAACTACTGGTTTGATAATATAATATTAATATTTTATAAAAAGTGTGAAATAAGGACATACCAATAATAATACATTCTTCAAGGCAATGGAACACAAACCCAAATATTATCAATTTGCTAAGCTTTATATCTAATGGCAAGTTAGCCATAACTTGACCAACAAAGGTAAGTTCACCATCATAAGGATTTGATCCTTTTGCCAGTAATCCTAAAGCCTGAAAGAAAAAAGAAATGTATACAAAAAGGAGCATTTAAAATTTTAGTGTTACTTAGTTATGCGATTCAAGTGCTATAGATATCAAATGAAAGCAATAGAGTAGTTGTGAAACAATATTTCATCAAATAATAATAATATAGCTCTTAAACAATTACTCAATTTTCACAGGAAATTAAAATGTCAGGCTGAAAAACATTTTTTTATATTTAATTTCATACACTCCTGATTAAATATTAATTATTTTTCAATGATTTAAATGTAAGCATATTTTGTAGGATTATAAACTAACTCAGATTTTAACAGTTATTGGAATTTTAGAAAATACTTATTTCATTTTAATATCGTAACCCGCAGACCTTGTGCTTATGGTAATGCAGTAAAAGAGGTAGAGCATATCTTATTGCACTGCATGTTATGTACTATGAGTGCCATAACTACATTTAAGGTGAGTTTAAGGTACCTCTCTATTTCCTGGCCTCTTGACTTTGCCAGGAGTTTGGAAGCTTTTGCTCTCTTGCGCAACTTTATTAGTTGTTTAAACTTTTACTATATTTTTTACATATTACTGCATTATTATCTTTTGTGTCTTATATTATTATTGTATCCTACCTTCTTTACATTAGTATTCTTTTTTGTGTAATCTTTTATTATTATTCTAATTTAGTTTCTGTTTTGTAGTACTATTATCATAGTTTTTTTTTATTTATAGTATAATTTAGTATTCTTCTTATACTAATATTTATATTTACTAATATTTATATTATTACGTTTCTTCCACCTTTTCTCTTCAGAGCTAGATATTATGTATTATTGTCATATTACCGAGTTATTTACTTCTGTAAGCCTTGTGGCATACTTTGTGGAACACAAGGAGTTTCTGCATTTGTTTTCTTAAGAAAACAAAACAAAACACACACACACACACACACACAAAAAAAAAATCCAATTTCTACAATTTTAACTTGAATTTTCAATGTTTCAAGCAAATTTACAACATAAAATTACTTCTAAATTCCAAATAAATCATTCTGATTTTAAATTCTACATGAAACAATCATGAAAGGATAATTTTTATATCTCTTACAAATTTGAAATATACACACATTAATATTAATACAAACATGGTCTCAACAAACTAAATTTTAATTAATTAAGATCACCTTTAAAACAATTTCTTTTCAAAAAGAGAAAGATTAACTATTGATACACCATACCTCTTTCAACTGTATTATTGCATTTTCAATATCTAGAATATTAGGTGGTTCTAGAGCAAAAGCTAACATTTCCAGAGGTTCACATATGTTCAGTTTCTTTACATGGAGAATTGTGCTTGTTAATGGAACTCTCTGGGAGGGAAACAAAAGAAAATCTTATAAAGTTTGCAGCTTGATGTATTGAACAAAAATATAATCACAAAAACAGTAATTAATATGATCTAGCTTTTTTGCGTAATCTTCCATAATATACACTAAATATTCCTGCATAAATATTCATATGCTGTATTTCTTACAGTGCAAAAAATTCGGCGACAACTTATTTAAGAACTGCAGAACTTCTCATTACTATCACAGAAAAACATCTCGGGAAACAAGAGCCCCATCTCTCACTGATGAAAGGACACGGGGGCATGAACTGAGTCATCTTTTTATCAGTGTCAAAGAATCAGCCACCAAGTTTTTAATAGATACAGGGACAGAACTATCCATTATTCCTCCATTACCTGCAGATGCAAGAATCATCTCAAAATTAGAACTGTTTGCTGCAAATGGCATAAAAATCAAAACAAATAATATGGCCCAAAACTACTCAAGCTTGTCCTTGGACTCAGACGATCGTTCAGTTTGCCCTTTGTAATTGTGGAAGCGAAAGACCAATAATAGGATGGATTATCTTGCAAAATTTTACTCTTTTGGTAGATTCCAAAAACTGCAAGTTGATTAATGGCACTACATTGTTAACAATTAATGGAACTCCTTGTTTTCAAAACATCAGTAATACTCTAATTTTAAATGCATACATGATCCATATAAAAATATTATTAATGATTACCCAGATTTGTTAAAACTAAACATTGTTAACAATAAAGTTAAAAATAATAACATCAAATATTACATCGAAGCCAGAGGTCTACCCATTTTTGCTAAAGTTAGGAGGTTATTAGCTGAAAAACTCAAAGCAGCTAAAAAGGAGTTTGAATTTATGCTCCAAATGGGCTTATGCAGACAATCCAAGAGTAATTGGTTGAGCCCACTACATTTTGCTAATAAGAAATCGGGCAACTGGAGACCTTGCGGGGACTACCGAGCATTAAACAATGTAATATTTCTGATAGATACCCTCTTCCATTTTTTACAAACTGAACTTACATTTTAGTGAGAACAAGTTTTCTCATCCACAGACCTCATTAAGACATGCCTATAAATTCTGGTCCACAAGGAAGATATAGCGAAAACAGCATTTCTCACACCTTTCAGTTTATTTGAGAGCCCATTCATTATGTTTGGCTTATGCAATGCAGCCCAAACATTCCATGAACAAGGTGCTGAATAAACTAGAATTTGTAATTTTGCTATTTGGATGACATTGTCATAGACTCTCTCAATGAAAACTCATTGGCAACATGTATGAGCAGTCCTTGAGGAACTTAATGAATATGATCTGTGCATTAATGTAGCAAATTGTAAATTTGGTCATACTAAACTTGCATTCCTCAGATATGAAGTGTCAGGTGAAGGACTTAAACTTCTTTCAATGAAAGCAGATGCAATCAATAAATCGTTGGAACCAAAGTTATTCACTAGTTTTAGATGTTTTTAGGTATAATAAATTTTATCAGATTCATACCAAATTGCATGAAACTGCAACAACCTTTAACAGCATTGCCCTGTGGTATCGAAAGGAACTGCAAAAAAACAGATAACATGGATGGAAGAAACCAGAAATGCCTTCCGAGCTTTAAAAGATGCACTTATTCATGCCACCAATTTAATTCACCCATCCGATAAAGCCAAAATATCATTAACAACTGATTCCTCCAACACTAACATTGGAGCTGTTTTACATCAGATTGTGGGCAATGAAAAACAAGTTTCTTATCCCGAGCTTTGACACCAACACAACAAAAATAGTGGCTATGTCAGAGAACAATTAGTAATCTTTACTTTCCAACAAGATGTGGAAAAAGCCTGCCCAAGGCAAGCTAGACAATTGTCATACACTGGCCAGTTTTCAACTGATATTCAAGTCATTCGAGGGGATGATAATACCATTGCTGACACATGCTCCTGCATAGACATCATTTCTGTGCCATCTGCAGAAGACTTGCAAACTATGGCAGACTCTCAAAAAGATGAAGATTTGGAAATACTGGTAAACCCAAACTTAAAAATCTAGCACATCCCTATACAGAACAGTAATAAGAAAATCTATTGTGATATTTCTACAAATTATAATCGTCTATACATACTTGCAAAATTTTGGCACAAAATATTTTTATCAATTCATAACTTATCTCAGCCTGGAAAAAAATTCACAATAAAGTTGATAACGGAATGTGTTATATGGCCAAACATGCATGTTTATTCTGTCAACGGACTAAAATCCACACAGATACACAGTCAGCTTTGGGAGAATTCATAGCACCTTCATACAGATTGCAGCCTTTAAACATAGATTTGGTTGATTAAGATAAAATAAATGCCAAACAAATATTAGTTTGCAAGTCAAAACTCTAAAACAATGCTGATTTTTGTTACTTGACTACTAAATTAATAGGTTTGGTTAGTTCATTACCTACTTGCAAAGGATTCAACTTATCTTCTAACTATCATTGATTGTTATGCACAATAGATTGAAGTAGTGCCATTAGAACATCAATCAGCAGAATTTATCTCTGAAACATTGGTTTATAATTGGTTTTCATGCTTTGGAATTTCAAATCGCACAACATCTGACCAAGGTCAGCAATTTGATTTGGAAAGGGGGTATGTAGCATCACTTCGGTTACATAGATTACTTGCATCATCATCAAGTTTTTGATAGAGTTAAGTTAAAGTGGAGTGGCAGCATTAAGCCACCATGAGGCTGATTTTCTGTTTGCGAGATTCGAAATGAGTAAATGTAAATAAATATTAATTTTATCAGAACTGAAGAAGTGTTTTCAGCATTTTCCTACATACAGCACTTCAAAAGAAAAACACTCTTCAACACTTCCTTCATCACATTTCATTCATTCATAAAATTTTATGCAAAATAATTAAATCATACAAATACATGATAAAATCTGCTAAACAACAAAGTTTACCTTGATTTCAGGTGTGCCATATTCAGGAAGTTCATCATAAAAACTCCTAGGAACCATTCTGTACACTCTACCAATATCAACTCTGCCAGCTCTTCCTGTAAGAATATAAATCTATTACCACTTGCTTAGATTTATTTAAATGTATGGCATAACTTTGATTACCTGAGGATACTGGTATTATAACCACCTTGAATAATCAAAACTCGGTAAGACAGACTAAATTTTAAATCGTACCAATTTTTCCGTTGAAACTTGTCTGAAAATGTTTATTTGGAATTCTAAAAATAAGTTTTACACTTAACATTTTAACAAATTTTTTAGCAGTAAATAAAATTTTATTTCCTTCAGTTAAACAAATAATTCAAATAAGATTTTAGTTCATGACAAAATTCATGGTACTACACAAACTCCATCAAAATTTAAGCAACATTGTGAAATTCTGTCAAATTTTTTACATTCTTTTTGACACACTTTTTTTTTCTTTACATCTATTATCCATTTCTGCAATATTCCTACAATTCACATGATCACAACACACTTCTATCAACAAAAGATTAACCCCCAGCGTTGGACACATTGCTGCCATTTTTATTGCTCTCCAGATCTAAGATGTGAATGATTTCTTCATCAACTAAAACCTGGTTCAATATTTTCTATATTTATCTATTCAAAAAGATTACCTTGATACATGTCTTCACATTAGAATAGAAGAGAAACACGCCAATGTGGCAATCAAAATTGCTGAAACAATCTTGTATTTGGCGCACATTTATCAAGATGTGGAAAAAGCCTCCCCAATCCCTTTCAGTGATTTTGATTGTCTTCACATTCTTTTATGCTTTGAAACATACTTACAAATTCATCGTCATTTGGTGTCTGTTAGTATTACTGCTACCTTCTACTCATGTAAACTACTTCTTTTATCATAATGCACTACATAATAGATTAATAATGCACAACATAATTAGTTATTAAATTAACAGAGACTAGACTAACAGAAGTTTTATTAGAATCAATATGAAAAGTTCCTAGATGAGTAATTTTTCAAAAAAGTCTCATTTTTAAATTTCCAAATTAAAGTTTATAAAGTGTCTACTTATTTCTCCAGGATATTTCGAATTAATAATCTACTAATAGTCCAATCTCATAGTATGATCAAACCTCGCTATAGTGAACCCCAGTTTATAATGAATGAACCTATTAGTCTTGTCCATTTTCCTATACAAGTAATTTCCTATACATTCAGCTTCAGCAAATCTGGAAACATACTAAAATTGAATACAACAATTCTCCAAATCCTTCATATTAAGATTAATTAGGATAGTGAAAAACATCTTTACAATTCTTTTAACCTCCCTTTCCCCCCCTTTTTTTTAACAAAGGCTATTTGAGGCAGGTGTGACACCCAGTTCTTAGAAAATCAGGACACACATTAAGCATATCTTAAGAGACCTTGCTGTGTCACAAAAATTATTATTTATAACTATACATGCTTATTTTAGAGGGACATGTACTTCAAGGAAAAGATCTTAATTATGGCATTGTAAAATTATCAATGCATGGTGAAATTGAAAAAAAGAGTGGAAAATAAATTTAATTATTGCATTCAATACCTAATTAATTCTTAATATGATCTTTTAAAAAAAATTAGATCTATTACTCACTTCCTTTTGTAGATGTGACAATGTTAACCCGTTACTGCCAAGTGATCTATTTATATTTTAGAATGCCCACTGAGAAAATATCTTTTAATCACTTCTTCTTCTTATTGGCTGATTTCCTTACACATGTGGCCACATCCCCAAAAGCGTTTTGAAACATTCTTTTCCAGATCAGTCCAGCAGATAATGGCTGAAGTTAGCCAAGTGATGCTTCAGAGTGCAGCTTTTGATTTTGTATCCAACGGGGAAAAACAATTAAAAGTGAGTTATACTTTTCTTATACGTTCTACATTTTCAATACCTCTTTAATTGCTCTGCATTATTTAGATTAGAAAAATAACTGTTCATATAATTAAACTTTTAGCTTAAACATGCTGATCTATAAATAGATTGCTGGGCGTTAATGGTAACTAATACTGTTTTTTCCCCCTTTCCATTTTTTCCAGAATGTCCAGGCTTAAAATGTTTCACACAGCCAAAGAAGCATTAGAACGTATGTTTTCTAAGAAGATTGAGTCAAGATATAATTGCTTTACCACCTCATGTGGATGTGTTAACTGACGAAGAGTGCTTTGATGATGGTGAAATGATTACTCCATCGATAAAAGATCTGTCAGGTAATGTAGAAATTTGTTTACCCATGGAAGAAATAGAGGTAAAAGAACAATGCAAATTGAAAAACATAAATGATTTTGGACCTAACATTATAGAGTAACTGCCATCTACAAAGCCAAAAGCAAATTGGACAAAACATAACCTTACTTATGCTTTTAATGAAGAAGGTAATTTATCTGTGAAGATCTAGAGAGAATTTCAAATACTTTAGAAAATATGAATTTGAAATTTTTGAAGAAGTTTTTTAACTGCCAAATTTTATGATTTTATAATAAATGAAACAGAGAGCTATGCAAAAGTGTGGGAACATAAGGCAGAATTTTCACTTACAACTGATGAGTTGAAGAGCTTTATAGTTTTTTTTATTTTCTCTGTCTACCATACTTAATGTAGTGAACGTGATTACTAGTCAGGGGAAGAAGATCTCATGGTACTGATAGTAAAAAATACAATGTCTCGAAATAAATATTTAGAAATTAAATCTGTAATCCATTTTGCGAACAATAATTATGCAGCAATGCAAAAATCAGACTGGGTGTTCAAAATAAGAAAATTAATCATGCATATTTTCAAAAATTGGAATTTTTGACAAATTTCTGTCTGTTGATGAAATGATGATTAGATATTACGGTCATCATTTTTTCAAATAATTTCTTAAAGGTAAACCTACACAGTTTGGCTATAAATTTTGGTCCATGTGTGGAGTAAAGAGCTAATGTCATAATTTTCACTAATATTATGGTGCACAGAGTTCTGAGAATTATCCTGAAACTTTGAAAGAACCATTTGGAACACAAATGGTAAAAAAAAAAAAAAAAAAAGCTACAAGCCAATAACCAAATCATATTTTTTGACAATTTTTTTAATTCTTATGATCTGCTTGTTGAATTAAAAACACATGGATTCAGCGCTACGGGCACAATTAGAAAGAACAGAACTGCTTTTTGCCCTTTAATGCCTCCTTTTAATGCGTGATAGATATTACAAAAGAAAAAACGTGGTACTTATGATCACTGTTTTGAAAAAAGGAAAGAAATAACTGTAGTTAAATGGAAGGATAACAAGTGTGTAACAACAGCAACAAACTTTGACTACATAGAGCCTAACCCAGGTTTCAAGGCATCAAAATGGTTTAAAAGAAAAATACTAAATTTTGCAACCTAGTACTATAGCCAGTGGCGGCTCATAGCTAAAATTAGTGGGGGTGCTGTTCCAAAAAATTTTAACCTATGTTTTAAAATTGTGTAAACGGAAACAAACATGTATAAAAAGAAAATTTATTTTGAAACTTCCATGAAATCTTACAAGAGAAAAATTAAACATTTCTTAATTACTTTAACCTAAATTGTTACAGTCAAATCTTTATCAATTCATTTAAAAATGAAATCCATTTTTCTTGTTTTAATTTGCATGAAAAGATCAATAATTCTCTCCTTGGTCTCTGGATGATAACTGAGGAAATTTTTCTCAATTAAAGCACTGCAAGCGCATTTAGTCTTTCCGAATTCATAGTGCTTCTTAGAAAAGTTTTCATTCTTTTCAATGTTGAAAAGCAGTGTTCTGCCTCTGATGTAGTCATGGGAACTGTTAAGATAATTTTTATCAGTTTCATAATTTCACTAACAACATCAGCTAGATTATTTTCCAAGATAAATTTCAGTAGCTCAATTAATTTGCAGTATTCATGAATATCAGACCTACAACAGTATACTTTTAGTTCAGTTTCAAGCTTTTCTTTGTCAATCATCGGATATGCTTCAGTGGTCATTACTATTTCTTCTGCAGGATGTTCATTCCTAAAACTAGCGAAGCATTTTTTGTTGAACAATTTAGCAGCTGCTAAGGGTTTAGTGGAAGAATATTTGTCCATTTTATCAATACACATAAAGTCACATACTTCCTTAGCTTCAGCCATCAGTGTCTTTGAAGAATTCTCACAGTACTTTGAGTTCCTTAATTCTAAAAAAGCAGTTTTGAAATTTTGTTGTACATTGATTAACTTCTATGAATTGCATTTGGTTATATATTATTGCAACACGAGGCGTAATCTGATAAAAAAGCCCTAACCAAAACTTGAAATTATCATCATTTAGATATGATGAGCAGCAAACAGGCCATTTTGGTGTTGTGGGAGGCAATTTTCAAAATCGTGCCTAGACCGTAGCATATAATAGGATTTTACCGCAAAATCTTTTAGATACTTTTTTTTCTTTTTAAGAAATGCCTTATTTGTCATTTTGCAGTAAAATAAAAAAATAGCAATCAGTTATCTAGGCTAACCATTTAATATAACTATATTCGTGAAAATACCGTTGATTATTCTAATTCAGTTTTTTTATTATTTTAATGTTATTCATATCATTTAATGTTGCTTCTTCCCTTAAACTTATTTATTATTAGTAAACAATACTTTCAAATTTCAGGAAATTCTCTCTGGCATAATCCTGAAACTAATTCTAGCAGTATGATTACATAACATCACGAAATTCAATGCACATATTTTTTGCTTATGTATTCAGCTAAATGAACATAAAATACCTAAATTTATTTTAAAATATCATTAAATAGATTCTTTCTTTCGTTCAGTTGAAAAATGTCAGAAAAAAAAAGGGGGGACTTTTTTTATCCACATTGAGCAGATTCTGATCTCAATTCTTCAGTGGAGGAAAAAAACTCCTATTATAATAATAATCTTTGAGGATAATATATAAGTCATATCTAATTGGCAAATTTTTGTGTTTTCAAGTGGTACCATAATTAATTTACCTCTTAGCACAGCCAATGTGCATTACACGGATAGACTGGAATTTTCTTAAAACACACCTGGAAAACCTGGAAAAGTCAGGAAATTTCATTCTCCTGTTTGAGTGGCAACCCTGATCAAACTGGGACAGTCCTAATCAAATTGACATGTCTTGTAAACTTGCTGTAGATCGATGTAGATTTTGAATAAAACTTAGTTTTCATTTTTTATTTTATGGAATTTCTAGAGCGGAGATTCTCAACATTTTTTGCTCTATGCACCCTTTTCGCCATTGCTAAATGATCATTCCCCCAAAATTCCAGCACTTGAAAAATGCATATATATTTATTTAAATTATTTCTTAATGTGTTTTATAAATTGAACAAGTATAAAGAATGTTAATAAATACTAAAACTTGAATATAAGTAATTTTTTATATTCATAAAATAAAACTAATTGCTTAAAATGTAAATAAAAGGCTGACAGCATTCGCCCCTCCCCAAAGCTAAAAAACTCCTCTAATTGTTTTTCCTGGCTGAGAACCCCTCCTCTAGTTTTACTTAAAATCTATGCTAATATAAGGTTGTCTTTTGTTTAAGCTTAAATTTTACACTGATATGCTTCTCTTCAAATTTCATTACAATTATGTTTTATTTAATGCACCTATAACAAACCAGATACTTTTCTTTCTATACATCTAATATAAAAAATTAACTTCCAGAATTTCTTTATTATTATTATTCCATTTCAACAGCAGCGAAATAAATAAAAATAAAATATTCTGAAAAATGTACAATGTTACTATACACTAAGAATTTTTACTTATATCTTACCTTCACATATTTAAACTTCCTTTCCGTATATAATACAAAGCATATTAATAAATATTTTATAGATTTGCAGAAAAAATTACCTTTTCTCTGAATACAGTTAGATTTCGATGCCCATTCTAGTTGTAAGCAAGTATAATTTGTATATTGATCAGTAACTAAATTTTTAGTCAAGCAGAAGTCAATCACTGAAAAAGAAAGACCAACAGAAGTTGACATAAAACAGAACCTACATAGCAGGACATTACATAAAAATAGAATCAAACATACATTTTAAAAACTAGAAATCTATTAATATAAAAATTTTCATGCATATATGCTCATTTAGATTAAAATTAAATACTTCAATCTATAATATGAAAGGTTACCATATTTCACATCAGGTACAGTTATGGAACTTTCAGCAATATTGGTTGAGATGATCACCTGTGGACATTTATAGAAAAGAAAAATGTAACTCATTTACTTTATTAAAAAAAATGTCAGTATAGAAAAATGATGTGAAACTTACTTTTCTATGATGAGGAGGAGCATCTTTAAAAACTTTGCTTTGTTCTTCAAGAGTAATTGAAGAATGGAGAGGTATGATCCAATACCTGCAAAAGCAAGAAATTAACATGGAGGAAATGAAGATATTTTAAAAAGAAATACTTTTATGACAGCTACAAATACAATTCCAAGTAAATATATTTTTCCACCCATTAAAACAAGTCAGTGATCTATATATTTTATAAATATAAAAACAGCATTCCTCAGATTTATTCACAATACATACTTTTTATTAAAGCTAGGATTTTTCAATGTGTCACTTAAGGCTGCTATTTCATCATAACCTGCATGAAAGAAAACAGCAAATTCAAAGAATGCAAACTTTTCCGTTTAATTGTGAAACTAAGCAAAATGCCTAAAAGCATATTCAAGTAGAGCAGAAGTAAAATTAATATTTTTGTAGTATTTTTGGACATAAATTATTACAGTTAATAGCTGAGAAAACAATATATTTATGAATAAACATTTAATGTCCAATATGTCTTCATTAATATCTAACCATTACATCAAATCTATGAAACATGCATTGAATTTCAAATAATGACCATTTACCTGGAAGAAATATTAATACAGCTCCTCTGACTGGTGCATACTCTTGTTCATGGGAAGCACTATAGAAAGAAATATTCATATACATTTATGATTAGTTTACTTAGACATTTAAATATTACATAAAATCAAAGTAAAAAATTTCAAAAATTAAAAATTAGCCAGATTTAAATTCATTACATTCATACTCCACTTGTCACATTTTTGTTTTACACACTTTCTAGTCTACTGCTTAATAAATCAAAGTTATTTTTATTTAACATGGACGAAGCCAAGCAATAGTTTTATCTTGCTGATCCTCACTGAAGGAATAAGGAATTTTCCACACACCAGTCACAAGACAATTGGGCCCCAGAAGCAGCAATGTATTATTCACTACAAATACTATAACATAACTTTTTCTCTAAAATGTATTTTTATCCACTTGATAATAATGGATAAGAAGAAAAATAAAACCGAGAAATTCTATATCTTAAGAAAATCAACATGTTTGCATTTTACAGGGTTGCCACTCAAACAGAAGAATGGAATTCCCTGATTTTTCCAGGTGTGTTTCAAGAAAATTCCAGGCTCTCTGCATAGTGCACGTTGGCTGTGCTGAGGGTAAATTAATTATGGTATCATTTGTAAAGAAGGAAGAATTGTTTAGAATTGGTATTTTAAAATAAATTCAAGCATTTTATACTTATTTAGCAGCGCACATAAGTAAAAAATATGTGCACTAAATTTCGCAATGGTATGTCATCATACTGCTAGAATTAGTTTCAGAAGTATGCCAGAGAAAATTGCCTGAAATTTAAAAGTATTATTAACAAATAATAAATTACTTTGGAAGGAAGAGGATACATTAAATGATACGAATAACATTAAAATAAAGTTAATTACTTAAGGATTAAAAATTGAATAACAAAAATTGACGATATTTTGGCGAATATAGATATATTAAATGGTTAGCCTAAATGACTGATTTTTTTTTTAAATTATTTTACTGCAAAATGACAAATAAGGCATTTAAGAAAGAAGAAAGGCTTAAACAATTTTTTTTAATACGAGAATAAGGGGGGGTATTTACCTTTGTTCAACATGCACTGCACATGCGATTCTCTGGATTCTCGAGGCTACTGGAAAAGAAAGATTTTGGAAACCTGCTTTCCCTTCCTAAAAGGCAATCTGATTGGCACTGCGAAACTGACTCTATGCCAGTAGTCCAAATATCGCTTAAGCGATACCATGATTCGCCAAGAAAGTGATCGCTTCCAACGGCGCAAAAATCGTTTTTTGGGGAATGTCCATGTGAAATACCTTGATTTTTCCAGATTTTGATTAAAATGCTTAAATTCCCTGACTTTTCCCTGAATTTTTTAGGTCAATTTTCGAATTCCCTAACTTTTCCCGGTTTTTCAGGTAGCGTGGCAAGCCTGATTTTAGGACAAATAATAAAAATCCGTGGTTAAATGGTTAGGCCACTGAAGACTACTCGTTAGACCTGGATTTAAACAAAGGTGAACAAGATGTTTGCTTAAAAAAAAAAAAAAAAAAAAAAAAAAAAATTTTTTTT
>KK121373.1:0-22329 GCA_000611955.2 Stegodyphus mimosarum | reverse complement strand
CCCCCGCAAAAATAGTTAAAAGCAATATTGATCTCTTATTAACTAATAAGTCTGAAAAATTGTCTTGTAATAATAATGATAATGATGAAGTTCAAATAATTGATGATAACATGGACACCTAAACTGGACTTGAAAATGAGACTGCTGCTATTCAAACCCTCCCCCCAGGGTAAGACCCATTATGGTCAAACCTGAAGTTAAATACGGTGACTTCATTAAAATTCTTAAAGCCAATATGAAAAGAGAATTTACAGGAAAAAATAACAGGAAATTAAAAAAAAATTTCTCCCAAACCGATGAGCATCATAGAAAACAGCCAGGTATTTAGATACAAAAAAAGTGATCACAATGTTATTCTCACTAAGCCAGATAAAGCAATTAAAGCTGCAATCCGCAGATTACCAATTGACTGTCCCCCAGAAGAAATTAATGAAGAATTGCAAAATTTAGGATATAAGGTTAGACGTATAGCTCAAATGCACAAAATTAAAACTAGAGCACCAATACCCTTATTTCAGGTGCAATAATAAAATGCTCATTTGTCCAGCAGATTTATGATATTGTTAAATTTTCTGGTAAAAATTACTGCATATCAATCTAATGGAAGTGTTGTGCAGTGGTCATAACAATTCTACATGCAGACATCATTCCAGCCTTACCGTCAGAAGTCTACGGCTTCATTTCCAAGCTGAAAAAAAAAAAAAGCCCCGGCACCAACTCCATTACCAACTGCATGAGCAAAGGATTCCCAATAAAGACCATGTTCACACTTACCAGGACCTGCAACTTAATCCTGACATGGCAGCACTTCCCTCAACCATTGAAGACTGCTAAAATCGTTCCTATCCTCAAGCCTGGCAAGCCTGCATCTCAACCGGGGTCATACCAGCCCATTAGCTTACTGTCATCTATTAGCAAGTTCTATGAAGCAGTGCTACTCAAAAGAATTAATGACTTCCTGGACAAAAACAACATTATCATACAGTACCAATTTGGGTTCATAAGGCATTTCTCGACGACCAATCAACTATACCATGTCTGAGGGAATGGCAACCCGCAAGGTCACTGGTAGACTGTTCTTAGATATCCCAAGACTTTTAACCGAGTTTGGCTGATCATACAAGTTACATGTCCTGGGCTTCCCAAGCTACATCATTAACATTATTAATTCCTATCTGACACATAGACACTTTGTTGTTCAAGCTTCTGGAACAAATGCCACAAGTCATGCCAACCAGGCTGGTGTCCCACAAGGCTCCTTACTTGGCCCCATACTTTTCAACATACCTTCCACACATGACACAACATTAGCTAAGTATGCAGATGACACTGCAATCCCAGCACAAAGTGCATTCATAGGTTCAGTCATTCAATGATTACAAAACTACATACATACAGTAGAGATTTGGCTTACCAAGTGAAAGATTCAAGTTAATGTGGACAAGACACAGGTAATTATGCTTTCCAAGAAAACTGAGATCATGAAGAATCTCATATTCTATGACACCTCAAATCCCTGGGCAAAGCACGTCCCTTATCGGGTGATCCTCAATAACACTCTCACATAGTCCCCACACTTTACAACTATTATCCAGAAGTTTCGAGTTCATAAAGCTAGACTATAACCCTTAATTGTTCAAAACTGTGTTTTATCTATAGATAATAAGTTACTCATTTATAAATCTATTCTTTGTTCACTACTCTGTTATGCTAGTCCAGTTTGGGCATATACTTAAAAAACTAACAGGCAAAAATTACAAACATGTCAAAACGGTGTTCTGAGACAAATTGTTAATGCTGAATGGTACATCCGGAACAACTGAATCCACAAAGAGTTGGATTTTGAACAACTGCGCACTCATTACTACAAATTAGCAAAAAAAAAAAAAAAAAAAAAAAAAAATAAAAAAAAAAAAAAAAAAAAAAAAAAAAAAAAAAAAAAAAAAAATTCATGAAAGGCAGCAGGAAATTAATAACCCAGTTATTAAGATTTGCAATTATAATTATAACGATCTCACCAATATTGACAGGTCCATGGCCCAACTAAATGTATGGATAATGTAAATCTCTGTAATGTTTTGTTTATTTGTTATATGACCTTTTCTTTTATTGTTTTTTATGTTCTGTTACGAATTCTCTTTCACTATGTATGTATATAGTGTATATATTTATTTAACATATTTGAATTGCCAGGATTTGCCTTACCTTTTTCCATGTCACCACCCACCAGTTCAACGGCTTTTGAGTTTTCAAAGATTAAACTAGCTTTTGCTATTTCATTAGCATATTTTCTCTTAACTTATTGTACATACATTAAAAATTATTAAAAAAAAAACAAAAGCCTCTTAAGGTTAGTTTATAATAAAATTCGCAATTTTGTAATACATGGGGTACAGCCTTGTAGCTCAGGCACCCTGGTGTCACTCAGGCACACTGTTCTATTGGATGTTTATCCGCTCGTAGAGTGCCAACATTTGCAGCGTGGGCTATCAGCATGGCGAACATTACTCAAATTCCCTTGAGAATGCAGCATAGAGAGAGACGACGACTGTGGTGCATCAAATGACAAAGCTGGATACAGGAGTGGCACAATGTCATCTTTTCAGATGAGTCCCAGTTTCGCATGCAGTATTCTGATGGCTGTATACGTGCCTGGAAGCTCCGAAGAGACTGCAACCTGCCTGCTTGCATTCGATGTTGGCATAAGGACCCATCACCTACTCGCACATCTCTAGTTCTGATCGACGGTAATCTTAGGTTCCAGTGCTTGTGCCCTATCTTTGAGGCTTGCCAAAGAACATCTTCCAAAAAGACCACATGTCACAAGCTGTGTTCTGACCTTCCTCGATACACAGAGTATTCAACTGCTGCCCTGGCCTGCACAGTCTTCAGATCTGCCACCCATTGAAAAGATCTGGTAATGGGTTGATGAGAGACTGGCTCCCTACCCCTCTCCAGCTAATATGGTTGATAAAGTATGACACAGACTTGTAGCATGGAATGAGTTGCCTGTTTCTGTCATTCAAGACCAGTTCAACTCCCTGCCTAACGGGATAAGGGCTGTTTTAGCTGCTAGAAGTGGCAGTTGTTGCTACTAATTTTGCTTCCCTGTAAACCCCTAAACTGCTTACAAATCTAATCATTTTGTCTTCATGCCATACTGTTTATGCACAATAAATATCTTTTTTGTATTTGCTTTCATTCATGGTGTTGCAATTTTAATTGCTAGCAGAGTATTTCACATAAATAAAATTGCATATTCACCAACAAATTTACTTTCAAAATAATTTTTATATTCTCAAATTAAAGTAAAAATAAATTACATATTTTCATGCACCCCATCAGTAAGGTGCCCTTAAAAATGAATCCTTACGCTATTTGTTATGTTCAGTGTGCACATGCCATTTGCAAATGTGATAGACTTGAAATATTAAATTTGTTAAAAAAATTCTGTATCTTTCAAAGATGAAATCAAATAATTTAGAAAATGTATAAAATTTTTAAAGGGCTTTAATAATGCCTTATTTTCATAAATATTTCAAATACAAAATACATGAAGGATATTTTTAAATGAATGGGCTAATTTCTGCAAAAACATCCTCTCTTACAAATATGTTATATAAACATGCTGAAATATGCTACAATCACCTATTAGGCCAAAGAAGAATATTTGCTACATTAACATTTTATATTATGCAACTACCATTACTCAACATATGACAAAGTTATAATGAGTTCTGTAACAGTTCACTGACTCAGTATCTAATACTAAGGTAAATAGGAACTGCAAATATGCAGATTTTTCCCATTAACATAATAAAATATATAAACCATTGGGCATGGAAAGCTGGAAGGCCAAGAACATGATATATGACATGTTGCTTATGGCAACAGTGCTGAGGAACAATTCCATTCAAATACCATAATCTGAAAATGACAACATAATTTCCCTTCTGTTGGCTAGGTGATGCATGATAAGGTGATTTCGCTAGGTTGTGAAAATTAAGTTTATTTACCTAATAAGTCATTCTTTAATTTGCTTCTTTACTGTCCCTTCTTACTTAGCTCATTCCTCCCAGAAAGTTGTGTTGACTTTTATATTCAGTGTAGATGTATAAAAGGTTCTAATCAGAACCACAGAATATGGTCTAAGTGACTGTGTCTAGGTGTCTCCAAGCATGTTAGGCAAGAAAACAATGAGGCAGTGCTTGATGGATGGAATTTACTGTTGGTGAATGTCTGGTGGAAAAGCTGGCCTATGTGAACAACCATCCAAATAATAAGCCAAAGTCAAAACTTTAAATGTGTTAATATATGATGGGAATTTGTAGTTTCTAATTTAAACTGCATTGTGAATTACTTGAAATTTATATTTTATCTTGCAAATAATGATTTAGTTAAGTAGACTATTACCTGTAATATAATTTTATGTTAAGAATTCAAACAGAGACTTAATTTGATTTTATTCAGTGTTCTTGTCTGCATGGGTTTTGGCATTTGAATCCCTTCAGAAAAACTCATATACAGGATTTATATGACACCTAATCAAATTCACATAAGTAGCCATAAGGTAACAACCAAAAACTTTCAATCTAATGCAGGCATCATAAGGCTACACTTCTATTACATAAAATGACAAATGAAATAGATATTTTTATACTTTAAAATATAACAACATAAATTAACAATTAAAAAATGCATGCAAATTATATAATGCATCCCAATGAATGACAAAAGTAATTAGCACATACCCTTTTGATAAGAGTTTGCAGCTCTGGCAAGTAATGTTCAGTAACTTCTTTTGATTTACCATATACTTCTATTACTGGAGCAGAGTCTCCTTTAGATGAAAGAGTAAAATATTTTGCAAATGACGATGAATCAAATGTGGCTGACATTAAAATAACCTGAAATGACAACAGTTATAATAAGCCTGAAATACAAAAGAATTTTTTATCTAATGAATTAGGTAAAATTTGTAATCAATAGCAGTAAATAACCTATTTTTCAATGAAAATTCTTGTAGACATAAATCACATTTTTAAAATGGATAGATCATTTAATGGAGCTAAGGATGAATTTAATAGAATTTTAAAATTTACAAAGTTAAGAATATAAAAATATAAAACACTTGCCCATGAATCAAATATCTTAATTTGGGAAGCTTCTTAAAGCTAGTCAATTATATATAATGCATTAAATTTTTTAAATTACATATCTCGTGTATGGATATTTTCCCATCTATAGAAATACAGGTATACACAATAAATCACAAGTAGCATATTTCCATATTCACTGATTCGATATTTGTCATCTGGTTCTTGAAAAGGAGGATCACAAAAAATCTACATCCAACAACAATTCATAACTTGCGTAGTTCAAGTATATCCAATATTAGTCTTCCCCGCACCTGTATACTTACTTAATCCAAAAATTCAAAATTGTCATGAAGGAAACTTATATGTATTCTCAGATTACAAGACAGAGGCCCTCCTACACGAGACAGCATATATCCAAATAAATATTTTTCAACATCTGCTGCAGTTTGTTTAAATGGGGAAACACATCACCACCACAGACAAATGTCTTTGGCACCTGTGCCAAGTTACTGATCACTGAACATGACAGGATATAAAGTTGCTGGTGACTTCATCAATGACAGCCAATGAATTTTGTATGAAAATCACATGTTTGAAGAGAAATGATAGCTTCTGAACCAGCATTTTACTTACTAAATAATAGAGGGAGTGATTTGTAAACAAATTTTGTTCTTATTTCAATAAATTTAATTTATTATGTAAAATTTATTTTGGTTCATGATTTCCAAGTCATTTCTTTATAAATTATGTTTTCCACATAGCTATAAGTGATTTGCTAATGTAAGCTGCAGAACGATGTATTTTTGTTGCCTCATTTATTAGCATTAATTACACATATTAAAATATATTTTCTGCTTAAGATGACTACATTTTTTCTCTCTGCAATGTCTGACAAACAAAAGCTGAATTTATGGTTGTTTATATTTGATCATATTTATAATTTCTACTGTTACTGATTTCTAACTAGCTCAGTTGCATGGTGCAGTTGCCAAAGTGTTACATTTTGCTTAGACCATCACTGAGATTATGACTTAGAAACTAACTAAGTTATTTTCTGAGTTTTCCCAGAATTCTGTTAATATAAAAATTATTACATTATTGAATGCAATACATAATATAAAAATTATTACATTTTTGAATATAATACATAATATAAAAATTATTATATTATTGCATACAGTATATAATAATTCCTCATTATTATATTACTGTACATAAAACATAATAATTTTTATATTGATTAATTATTCCTTCTTGAGGAAGAATATGAAAATCCATATTCTACTTCAACAACATGAAATTGGCTATCAATGCTCTTTGCAAGTAACTTTCCTATTTGCAAACCCTTGCTGGAAAGTACAGTAGATCCCTATGGATATCTCATCTCCCACAAAATCCACAGGGCATCCTTGCTGCCTTAAGTGATGTACTCTGAAAACTTGTGACAGTGGTTGACAAAATTATGAATCTCACCAGTCTCCCTAACATCAATAGTGCTGCCAGAGAACCTACCTTGCTTCTTGCAGAGCTGGTGAAGCAAGTAAATGAACTCTTCCTTACCATCAAAAACACATGTGAATGCCTCCGAGAACATAAAAATTTTTTTTGCTAAACAACAGAAGGCATAGTAAATCCAACAGGTGCTATCAACAGTACAAAGAGCTAAGTAGTATTAAGAGTATTAACTTTACTTATACTTAATACTTGGCCCACCAGCGGCCGAGCAGTAAAGACGCTGAACATTGGTAGTTCGGTCTGAGGTTCGAATCCCACGAAAGGGCTGGCTGCATGGGCGTTTTCGTGGTTTTCCCCATGTGTAACGTGTATACGAGCCAGTTTCCCTTAGAAAGTCCTCCACGAAGGCATCCCTCCCTTTAGGCAGATAGCCCTTGTGTGCTTTGCCATAACTGAATAACCTAACCTATACTTACCTATACTTAATACTACTAAGTAGTATTAAGTACAAAGAGCTTCTGTCATGCTAACTCTGGTTTCAAAGCACAAAAATTCATTTCTCCCTATAATTTCTGCAGTCAGAAAACTCCGTAAGTGATTGCTGGATGGCCAACACTGTGATCATCATACTAATCAAATTCTGGCCAACTCACATTCAAAAATGACATTTTTAATTAATACCAATGCTGATTTATCAATCATTCCCAAGAGCTACTTTCAGCATGCAAATAATCCTGTTGCCTTATTCCTTTTTCTTACCAATGGCATGAAATTTTAGATTATCAATTTAAAATCATGTTGCTCAATTTACCTGGCCTTTCATCATTACAGATGTCAGTCAGCTCATCATAGATGTTGACCTTCTCATGAAATTCAACTTACTTAGTAATGTTAAAAACAGCCATTTAGCCAGACAAACAAAATTATATTCTGGTGGCGGTCAGAACGGTCTCTTTTCTTCGAAAATGCCCATTATCCTTCCTAGAACGTGAAAACAGCAACCCTTTAAATTTTCTCACGTACACCCTTTTTCCCACGACAACGAAAACAAAGAAAATCTTCTAGAACATTCTAAGATGATTCATCTTTACCCGAACAACAATGACACTACAAAACTTCGTTCCTCACCAATCTTTCCAACCAAGAACAAACGCCATAATTAAATACAAGGATATAATATTGAAGCATTATATATATATATTTCAAACAAAAATATAAATATTACCAAACTAAAATATTAATACCTTAATTAGTAATTTAGATAATTAAATAAGATTCTGATTTTTCTAAATAAGGAAATAATTAACTTGAACTCTTTTTTTTTTTTTTGAATTAGCAGACAATCATCAACACAACATTTCCTACATAACATCCCTCCCCCATTCGGGAAAAATTTTTTGGTGTAACCAAAAAATTTATCAAACATTACAAGTATTAAGGAGCAAAATATTTCTTTACAATCAACCAAATTCTTTCTTAATATATATAAAAAATCCATTAATCCTACATTCATTTAAGGGAACCTGATAAAACAAAAATAAATAAATAAGGTACATTCATGTTGCAACTGGCCCCTTGGGAACTGTCAATAGAACGGAAAAGTAAGGTAAGAACAGACAATAAACTCCTTTCAGTCCATCTCCATTTCCCGAAACCAGACAATCCCCCGCGGCAAGCGACAGCACCAAGCGTAATGTTCACAAAACTGGACCTCCACAACCCTGAAAATGAAAGAAGGAAACTATGACGTGACGCTGAAGAGAATCCCCCACTAAAACGGAGTGTCCATTAACAAAGGAGCGCAAGTCACCCCCCCGTTATTTCTTCCGGCGGACAAAGAAACAACTTGTTACTCGAATTGGAAGTACAGATAAGAATCTACTCACCCACCTTGCGTAGCAAACAGAGGCTAAACCTGGAAGTTTTCGAACACCGACGACTATCACATTGCCCCCCGAATCATTTAGAATGCAGGAGAAAAGAAATAAAAATACAGTGAAAATTCAAGAAATAAACAATACTTAATGTATACAAACCAAAAGGCAAATTATATATATATTAGAAGAACAAGACAATTCATAATAATACAATTAAATACGAGCTACGCTAAAATTAAGGTACTAATGTCTTAAGAATAGAACAACTTCTTCCTCTCGAAAACAGACAATCACGTCAACTAAGCTGAAAGGACGGTCTGATCAGGACCTAAAAGGGGAAAAAAAAATTTTGCAAACATTACAGAAGTGGGAAAGTTACGGAACCAGCCATAAGGTTTCCCCCCCCAAAAAAAACCAAAACTATGGAAACGTAAATGTCGGCCTCCAAGAATAAGGAAGTATTCTCCCACATCGTGGTAAAACAAAACAAAGCGAAGCTCGCCAAAAGAGTTAAACAAAAATACCAATACAAAATTCACTTAATTCAGACACAAATCAATGAATCAATTGTGTGATAAAAAAAATATATATGTATACACACAAAACCAATTCTGCCAATACAACGTTCTCACTATCAAATAAACACATACACAAAATTAATATATTACAAAACCCTAAGAGTCTCTCTGTCTCAAATTATAAGGCATACCAATATTTTCATTTTGAATTCGCTCCGGAGCATCATTGTCGCAGCCCTGTAGAGAAGGGAAATTTATACGTTCAGGTACCTTTGTCAATCTATCCACATGTACCACTTGCGATTTCTGTGGCCTCGTAACTGACTCAATTTTAAAATTCACCTTTGTGACCTGTTCGACCACTCTATAAGGACCTTTATTAAACTTTGCAAATTTCTTACTCAATCCAGGCCGTAACACAGGAGTATAAAGATACACCATATCCCCTATTTTAATGTTTTTCAAAAATGCATTCTTACTCCTAACCTTTTCCTGCTTTTCAGCTGCCTCCGTCAAGTTTTTATTTACTAGAGAGAAAGCCTTGCGGAGTCTTAACATTAAATCCCTTGAATATGTTTCTGTGTCACAATATGTCTTATGATTTGTCTGTGTTAATACATCAATAGGTAAATTTAAGTCCCTTCCATAAAGAAAAAATGCTGGGCAGTCCTGTAATGCGCTATGCCTTCCAGTTCTGTGCGCTAAAAGAGCAAAAGGCAAATGCCTATCCCAATCTTCCTGCGTTTCACTCACCAGGTGG
Organism: Stegodyphus mimosarum; assembly: GCA_000611955.2. Classification (NCBI taxonomy): domain Eukaryota; kingdom Metazoa; phylum Arthropoda; class Arachnida; order Araneae; family Eresidae; genus Stegodyphus; species Stegodyphus mimosarum. The sequence continues at coordinate 12,620 of KK121373.1, read as the reverse complement.
CTAAGAGAATTAATTAAAGTAGCATTTAAACGTTCCACAACCCCGTCTGACTGCGGGTGGTAACTCGTGGTAGTGTGCTTGGTAATACCTAGTTTCTGATATACCTCCTGTATTGCTTGAGAAATAAAATTCGTGCCTCGATCAGTAACTATGTGCAAGGGCACACCATGAGCCGAAATAAAAAGTTCTAATTTTTCTATTATCGTTTCTGAAGTAAAATCCTTTAAGGGATAAGCCTCGGGCCATCTTGTAAAATAGTCAGTGATGACTAAGATATATTTATTTCCCTGTAATGTGATGGGCAAAGGGCCAACAATGTCCATAGCTATACGCTCGATCGGACGAGAAGCCACAGGCAATCTCAGAAGGGGAGCCTTGTGGGAAGGCCGGTGACCTCTCCTTCCGATGCAAGAATGACATGATTTTACATAATTACAAATGTCCCTATGCATGCCTTTCCAAAAAAAAGATTTTTGAATACGTTGTAGGGTGCGATGAAACCCTGGATGAGCCGCCGCCGGCGAATCATGATGCTCTTGCAAAACTCGTGATATTAAAGTTCGTGGAACAACCAATCTGTGCTGTTTTTGCCAACGGGTACGTTGCTTAGCATAAGCACAATATAAAATGCCATCACGCGTAAAAAATTTTAAGAAACGAGGATTAGGAGTCAAATTTTTCTGTATATCCGACACAATCTGCTTACACGCCGGATCTGATACTTGCTCTTTTTTGAAAACCTGTAATAAATCTGGACTGACAGAATTTTGAACAAGATGCGTTACATTTACCGCTCTAGACAAAAAATCAGCTGTTACGTTTAATTTCCCAGGTTTATGTATTATTGTGTAATCGAATTGCGATAAACCCATTATCCACCTAGCTATCCGGGAAGTGGGATCCTTCAGTTTTAACACGTGAGACAACGACGCTTGGTCTGAATAAATTGTAAACCTTTTTCCTAAGAGGTACTGACGAAAATAGGCAGTTGCCCAAACCACTGCTAAAACTTCCCGTTCGACCGTACTATATCGGGTTTCCGGTTCCTTTAATTTCCTGCTCGCGTAACAAATTGGATGCAAGAACCCAGTGTCATCCTCCTGACAAAGAACAGCACCTAAGGCCAAATTAGATGCGTCCGTGCAAAGAGAAAATGGTTTAGAAAAATTTGGTAAAGTCAAAATAGGTTCCTTTAAAAGTTCATTTTTAAGAGTGTCAAAAGCACTTTGAGCTTCATTGGTCCATTTAAATATAAATTTTTCTTTTGTTAGCTGCGTGAGAGGCAATGCCTTCTGAGCAAAATTCGGTATAAATTTTCTATAAAAGCCGACAAGGCCAAGAAATCTTCTAACCTCCTTTCTATTCCGAGGAGCGACAAATGCCTGTACCACTTTCAAATTCCTGTCATCCGGTTGCAAAATTCCCTTCGAAACTTTAAATCCTAAATAAGTTATTTGATTTTTGAGAAAATGACACTTAGAAGGCTTCAACTTGAGATTATGAGTTCTGAGTCTGTTAAAAACTATTTTAAGCTTTTCAAGGTGTTCTTCAAAAGTACTTGAGGCTATAACTATGTCGTCGATATAGATTCCTATTTTTAACGGAGAAAGATTGGCCAACACGACAGACATGAGCCTTTGAAAAGAACTGGGGGCGTTGCGTAACCCAAACGGTGTTCGTAGCCATTCGTAATGTCCTGACGGGGTCGAAAAACCGCTTTTAAAGGTGTCATCCGGGTGGATCTTCATCTGAAAAAAACCCGACGTTAAATCAAGCGTAGAAAAAAAATTTGCGTCCCCCAAGTTTTCTATTAGCTCAGTCATATTTGGTAAGGGAAAGCTATCCTCAACTGTCTTTTCATTAAGCTTTCGAAAATCCGTAACAAGCCTGTAAGTATTATCCGATTTTTTTACAAAAAGAACAGGCGCACTATACGGGCTATCGCTCTCTTGAATAATATTAGCATCCAATAACTCCGTTATCTGCCTATCCAACTCCTCGCGGAGATGATAAGGTACTTTGTAAGGCTTTTGCCTAACCGGAATACTATCCCTAAGGTTAATATTGTGTAGTATTGTATCGCAGCCCGTTAACTGAGTAACCGAAGAGGCGAAAATGTCATTGTAATGGCTCAAAAGCCTAGTCAGTTGCAACTGCTGGTCCGGTGACAAGTGGGACAGGTCAAATTCTCCCCCCCCCGACTCGAAATCCTCTCCTTTCTCAATGGTCGTAGTGTTATTCACAAAAGCACTTTCCAGCGAAGTTACATTAACCGGAAGAATAGAAGCTAACTTAGTTCTTTTGTTGATATGAATAAGTTGTGAAGTAAAGTTGGCTATCTTAACGTTAAAAATCTTAGCATTATTATTTGAATTAACAGATCTTGCCACAGAAAATTTCCTATGTGAATATTTATCAATCGGTTCTAATAAAACAGTATCATGAGAATCATCAAACGTGGGAGCGATTACTTTTACAATGCTTTCAGAGAAAGGCAAAAGTTTATGTTTACGTATCGCATAGCAATAATCTAAAGAATCTATTGATTTCGAAGGAAAACAATTTGAGCTGTCACACCAGTTTAAAGTGAAATCATGGCCTACTAATTGTTTAGTATTAAAATTCAAAATTAATGCATTATCAGATAAAAATTTTGTTCCTAAAATGGCACCATAGTGCAAAGAAAATTCATCGTCCTTAATGAGAAATTCAACTGAAAAAATCTTGCCTTGCAATTCTACGGGAAGTAAAACTTTTCGTGTAATTAAAACATTCTGATTAGAAATACCCTTTAAATAAAATGTACAAGAGGAAAATGAAACTTTATCACCCAATCCTGCAATGAATTTTTCCTCTATAATGTTAACTGTTGCTCCTGAATCTATCAAAAATTTAAGTCCCGTATTTAAAATAGAACCCTCTACTAGTGGTAATGAAGACTCGCCTGTAGAGACTACAAAAACGGATGGCACCTCCAACAGGACATTTGAGGATGAAATGGAAGTATGTTTCTCCCCGCCCGTATCTAGTTTAAATTAAATGTTTGAGCCTGGGGATCCAATTTTCTAGTAATTTCACCATGATCCTGGGATGCTACCGTCAAGGGTTCGGGTGCCATATTTGAATTTTGCCTATTCGCCGGTCTTGTCTCTCTTTGCCGGATTCTGTGTTCCTGTCTGCCCTGTTCGCTATTAGACCTCCCGTTCGCAAAACAATTCCTACTTATGTGTCCCACTCGGTTACAGCGAAAACATCTGGGCTGTAAAGACCTCGAACGAGGATTTTGCACCATTAAAGATTGCATCTGACTTTGCAAGGTGTTCATCATTTGTGTTAGCTGGGTTATATTCTGCTGCTGCAATCTAATAACCTCTGCAAGCTCCCTATTTTCCCCTGAAACGTTAAGGGTATCCTTTGAATTGACTGTGTCCGTAGCGTGAACCGCTTTAACCTCAGCTGACTGAAATTCAGTATCCGCGTGGTTTTTTATCCACATTTCTTCCTCCAAAATTGCATGATTTTTCGCGGCCACAAAAGATTTATGATTCTGGGGCAACAGCAAGCGTCTGAGGTGCAAGTGCAATCCTTCTAGAAAAACCGATAATAGCAATTCCTGCCTCTGCGCTTCAGCAGCCGGATCATCTATTCTCTCAACCGGAACCGTTTTATATGACAACGCCTCGATACGCGCCACGAATTGTCTGACTGACTCCCTCGGCTTTTGGAAAGCCTGAATAAGGGAACGAATATGTGAATGTAAACTCTGCACTGTTGTAAACCTGTCTTTCAGGGCTCCTACCAGGTAAGAAAAATTAACTTCTTTCCTCAAACGTGGATTGTTCCTAACAAATTCCGCAGCTTCTCCCCCCAGCTTAACTCTGATTACTGTAACTTTATCTGACTCCGTCCATCCCACATGTGATGCTATCAGGTCAAATCTATCCAAAAAATCAGTCAAACTAATGCTGTTTTCTCCCCCAGTAAAAATAGGAACTGAGTCCAAAGGGTCGGATCCAAAAACCGTGGAACCCTTTACGCCCGAGGCTGTCTCTCCCAGCATTTCAACCGACGGGTCCGACTGCCTAGCAGTACCCACAGAACGACGCGTTTTCTTAGACATATCGCTAACCTCAAAACTCTTCAAAATTAAAAGAAAATTCAATCAAAACAACTTTACAAATTTTTACCTTAATCTGAATCTGTCGCTAATAACACTCTACGCTTAACTACCTCTTTCAACTGACAGTTCCCAAAGTTAACACAATCCGTTTGAATTATTCACATAACATGATACACTTTGCAAAAATTAGCAGTTGAAACAAGGAGAGAAAATAAAATAATCAATAAATCATAGTAATCCTGCTACACAAATTTCCCTAAAATTCATTCTAAATTTCTGAAATCTAATCAATTTTTCACTTGAAATCTAAATTTTATCAATGCAATTTAAACAGAAAATAACTGAGAATCATTAAACACATCTTTCCTAGATCAATATTCACTAATAATACTAATTGTACAGTCCTAAAAAAAATGAGTCCATAGTCCTTGAAACCTTCACTGTAAAATGTCACACAATACTGTTCCTAAATTTTAAAGACTTGTCTCATATAGCACACTGATTTCATACAAAGAATAACACAGTTAAATCATTCTAAACAAGTTAAAACAAAACAAGTTTTTAAATTAACATAGCCATTTTCCACTGCACAATCCGTTCAAAAAAAATTATTCTCAATCTATTTATCAAAGAAAAGAATTTAACCTAATGATAGAAATCCTGCGCCAAGTTACGGCGAAGAAAAAAAAAATTTAACCAATAAGCGCCAAATTACGGCTAAAGTCACGGCACCAATGTTATGTTTCCATATACTCAATGTTCTGTTTCCTAGTTCTATTTGGTCACTGGCTAATGTTCCGTACCTGATAAGTAACAATTATGCTAAAAATAAATTGCCTTCCAAAGTCTGTTCAATATGATTAGTAATTCCTTAATGAGTGGATCGTATAGTGGTATTCTGAGTAAACGCGTTTGTTTTAACACCCGGGAACGGCCGTTGGAAAATGGCTTGCAATGGTTATCAGGCTCCCTGTCAATTAAAAGAATTCATTCCAAGTTTATGACATCATAATCAATGATATACCAAATATAGTCTCCAATATATCTAACATACCTTAACAAAATAAAGGAAACACCAAATAAAAGAAAGAAATCAGTTAATCTCTAAAGGATTATCATTTACTCCGTTACCTTAAATTCTAACATATCAATTACAAGGAAAATAAGTAAATCAATCTGATCACATTTATTTTTATCTTTATCTCTATTTTTATCTCCCGGGAGGAAAGGAAAGGAAGAAAAATAACCTTTTGTTCTTAATTACATAATTAAACCTTTATCAATACCAAAATTTTACATACATTACTCTCAAAGTATTGGCCAAGTTACAATCGCACTTGGCGAGAAGATTGATGAGGTCAACGAAAGAAGAGTCAGAGTCCTTGACAGTCTAACCATAACGGGCGCGATTTCTCAAAAGGGATATAAACTGGGAGAGCAGTAAAGAAAAAAACTTATCTTAAATTACAGCATCACCCTGAGGCTTGGTCTCAGCAGAATGCGGGTCCCTGGCGAATCTCTTCCTTCGGCCCTCCGCTGGAATTCTCAGTAGAACACAACCAGGGTTCACGGCTCATCGGATTACCTTCCGAACACTCCTCGAACTGACAGCAGGTGGTCAGGTTTGATAGCTCAAGAGGACGATTCCTTTATTCTGAAGTGCAGACATTCGGTGGACCCACGGCCTTGGGGTTTCAATCAAAAGTCACGAACAATCAAAAATACTGGCTCCCGTTAACTACTATTCTCATCTCCCAGTCGTTACTCCTCCTTCGCAGTTCCAGTCAAAAGTGACGAACATTCAAAATTCTTCCCTCAGCTCTCCCAAAAATACGGGCTGCCAGAAAACCAGGATTTCGCTCACTTTCAAGCCCAAAAATTCCAATTTTTCACCAAAACTGACGAAACAGTCAACTGCGCATGCGCGACCAGCCAAGATTCCGGTCAGAACGGTCTCTTTTCTTCGAAAATGTCCATTATCCTTCCTAGAACGTGAAAACAGCAACCCTTTAAATTTTCTCACGTACACCCTTTTTCCCACGACAACGAAAACAAAGAAAATCTTCTAGAACATTCTAAGATGATTCATCTTTACCCGAACAACAATGACACTGCAAAACTTCGTTCCTCACCAATCTTTCCAACCAAGAACAAACGCCATAATTAAATACAAGGATATAATATTGAAGCATTATATATATATATTTCAAACAAAAATATAAATATTACCAAACTAAAATATTAATACCTTAATTAGTAATTTAGATAATTAAATAAGATTCTGATTTTTCTAAATAAGGAAATAATTAACCACAACTCTTTTTTTTTGAATTAGCAGACAATCATCAACACAACATTTCCTACATAACAATATGCTAATTTTTGACTTCGTCCTTAATTTTTGCACACCAGTGTATAAGTCTTTTGCTATCCCTGTCATCTGAGCAATTCAACCATGTTAATGTAGATATTTTTGGTCCTCTACTTCCATCTGAAGGTTACCAATATGTGGTTACCTGTACTGACATACTTATTCAATGGCTTGAAGCCTTTCCCACACAAGACATCTCTCCTGTATCTGAGACACAATTCATCTCCAGTTGGATTACACAATTTGGTGTACTATCAATCATAACAACAGATCAAAGACAATAATTCCAATCACATCTTTCCTCTTCTTTAACATTTAAATTAAGAAAATATCAAATTCACACTTTGCCATATCATCCTTACACAAACGGCCTGGTGGAAAAATTTCATAATGTCCTAAAAGCAGCCCTGAAGTGCCATGATAACACTTGTTGGAATACATCACTTTCTCCTGTACTTCTTGGTCTACATTCTTTCTTTAAGCAAGATCTCCAAGGTACATCCATCAAATTTGTTTATAGCATGACACTTCAATGACCATTTCAGTTCTTTCAACCATCCTCCAGTTGAACCACCATCCATTTTCCGAGAAGAAACGAAAATGTTGTCTCCAACCCACTACATCATGCCACAACACATAAACCTCATTTATGCATCTACACTAAGCACTGCACTCATGTGTTTGTGCATAACTATGCAGTAAAAACTCTGCTCACTCCTCCATACGACAATCTTTTCAAAGCCTATGGAAGTAGTTAACATTTCACCATTCCATGCATAAGAAAACCATCCTAGGAATAGATTGCCTTAAGTCTGCATTCTTTGAAGCTTCAAATCCTCTGATCCATATGATCTGCAATCCACCTGCTTCTCCAGATCCTCCTTGTATGCTGGACCTTCTGCTTCCTCCTAATGCTTCACAACTCATCACACAGTTGTAAAGATGTGTGTGCATCAACACCAGATATTTGTGGCTTTTATCGTACCTTCAGCACTCGGAGGGTATACTGTGGATAACTCTTAAATAGCAGTCAGATCCAAAATATGCCCTACTAGCTTTCACCCTCTCATTCACAAGGAGAAAGAATTTGTGACTGACCTTCAACAATTTATCTCTAGCAGCCATCAACGAAGCGCCAAACTAACCTCATCTAGTTGCACAAAACAGGCTGGCTTTCCTGCAAATAGCATACTTACTATTAATGCACTTTTCTGCATGTGACTATTCTTTAATTGTGTCGACCGACTTACATGTGATGTTTATTTTTGCATATATGCCAACTAATACATTTTCTAATATAATTAAAGTAATGGATGTAAAATACATATATCCTATTTATGCTTTGCATTAACCCACATCTCTATGGATCATGGCTCTACAATCTCAGGTAAAACAAGACAAATATAATAGAATGAAACTATGTCTCAAAAATGTTTTGTGGAAGTGTATTCTATTTAAAAAAAAAAAAAAAACTACCCTAAAGTTATAACACAAAAGGAATAAAATGAAGTACTTTAATGCCCATATTTTTTTCAAACTCATCATTACGTTTCACAATTTTCTTTCCTTCCCACTTCATTAATTTTATTTAATTCTTAATTTCCAATATTTATTTACTCTTCTTAGTTAATATTTTGATTCACTGTTACTTCTTGTTGGCTATTAAGCTTCCTATTTACAAACCCTAAAATAATAAATAAAGGTACTGAAAACGTCCCAAATTATTGTGTTTGTTGAAAGACCGATGAAGGTCTCCAACTGGATACAAATCAAGCCAGCTGTTTTGTCTTCTCTGATTGGTTTAGTAGCTCAGAGCAAATCAAAAATAAAATTGCCTTGTGTAGATGAAATGCTGTCAAGTGATTCTACGAGGAAAACTTTACAGCATTACTGAGGAATTTTGTTACCTTTATAGAGCCTTATGAAACTTTCTAGCCATATGAAATCAAAAATACTATGGTAAAGGATCACAGCTGCCAGTGAACAAACAGCATATGACTTTTTTATTTCAAGACTCGCATTTTCCTATTCTAAATTTGCTATCTAATATTTTCCTACTTCTTATGTTGTCAAAAATACTGGCCGTTTTCAAAAGTTTTTGCAATGATAGGTTTCATTATGTTCATTTTTGATAAGGGCCTTCCTCAAAAATAAGAGATGGCAGAACTGCTTGGAAGAATTTAATGTGCTAATATAATTAAAAAAATGAATGATTCTTATATCTACTATCCCTTGAAACAGTGCATTATGATATATATATTATTTCAAGATGAAGGGAAGAAAGGGACTACATTTCTCACTGATTCTCCCCCCCTCCCCGGATTTGGCTAAAATGTCAGAATCCTCTACTTTTACATGTAGTTTAAAATACAAAACGTTTTGCATTAAGTTATTTAGTTATACAATATATACTGTAATACAATCTAAAATAATAACACAATATTTTATTACTTTATTTCATATTCATACTGGCAATGCCTTACAGTGCATAATTTACCAATTAAACTAAACTACAATTATATGTTACATGTGACTGTTGAGTTTTACATAGCATTTGCTATTATCTGTAATTTGACATATTCACAGCAAGTTTTGGAACATATGATGGATTTGAAAGCATCACTGTATATTGCTTTGTGATTTTAACAAGTGATAGTTCATTCCACAGAACTAATGTTTGATTACTGTACCTACTCGCAATTTAAATTCTCTTTTTTTTTTTAAAATTAATTGTATCAAAATCAAGAAGGGAAAATTCTGTGAATAATCAGTTTCTGAAGGACCATAATAAAAACATAACAAATGAAAAGCATCCATGAACTGATAACTCTAGAGCTAGAAGGAAATATACAAGTAAATAAAATATTTAAATATCAGTTGGCACAAATCAGATTGAATTCATCTGATTGGAAGATAATTTCTAAGTTGCAAGAATTTACAAAATGGTTAACTAAGGGTGATTCCCAAAGTCTAAATAAATTAAAACTAATGCAATGCTTTAAAGAAAAAAAGTTTTTAAAAAATTATGCATTTTTAGAATATTTATTTTTCTTATCTGTCCAATTAATCCCACTAATTTTTTTATACAACTTTGATATTTTTTATTTTTTAATGCAGCTGTTAGGATTTGACTCATTTAAAAAATCTTAGTAAAATATTACATTTATGAGAATACTAATTACATTTATGAGAATACGAATTACATTTCAGAGAAAGGAATACATCTTACGACATTAAATAATTCATTCTCCTTTCAACAAGACTACAAAATCATTCAAGCAAAATTTAAATATATCATATCAATACCTTTTTTGATATGACTGAAACTTTAAAAATGTTGGTTCATCAATTCAATTAACTTTACGCATGCTGACAAAATAATAAAGTCATTCCTTTATCACAACTAAATTTAAGCTATTCACTCACAAAAGCATTTACTGAAGCTTAATAAGAAATGTCAAAGAATAACATTTTTAATATTATTGGGAAAGAGGTTGTTTTTCATACATTCATAAATAGATAATAAGAGTTTGCTAAGGTATGGTAAAACATTTTATTTCAAGGGGGAAACTACAGAAATACTTCAAAAAAATTACTGTGGTTGAATGCAAAATATATAAAATAAATGCACGCACTCCTGTATATAAATATAAAATATAGGTCTTTCTTAGTTGTGAGTATTTCACTTCAATAACAATGCCTAGCCAACAAATTTAATATGAAATACTGGTAAATATTATGGATGCAGAAACAACAAAAGGACAAATCTAAGAAAATATTCAATGATTAATTCCTGAAAAAAATTACATGCAGTTATTTTCTTTAATGATCTTATTATATTTAAAAAAAATATAGAAAACTATCTAGAAAACTGTTCAAAACAAAACAGAACTAAAAAAATTAAGAAGTAAATTAAAAAATTAACAGGAAACAAATACTGGGTGTTTTGAGATACATAGTTTGTAACATGCAAGTCAGAATTACAACATACATCAATTCGTAAACTTTTCCAGCTATATTTATTTTTTTCTTCACCTACTTCATTATAAAAACCTTAGATCTTTAAAAAAGAAAAGAAAGAAGAAGAAGAGTACACAATATATTACCTTAACTCTCTGTGAGTTTGTTTTCAAAAACTTTTTTACTAACAGAAGTGCGAAGTCAACATCCTTATCTCTCTCATGGACCTGTATTAGTAAGAAATAAATAAGACACTAAACTCCAACACCATAGACAATATGGAAGACATTAATTTTAATTTTATTTCATTAAAAAAGCTACAGAATAATTGACATTTCCGGCACTTTCTGATCACCTGCACTCCCACAAATTGTCACCAGTTCATTGGCAATTCTGTGAACTGGGAAAAAAAAAACATTTTTTGGCTACCTTTACAACTCACAGGTACTGTTATTTTGTCCTTAAATAATAAATAAATAAATATATATATATATAAATTGCAAGAAAAAAGGATTTAACTGATATTTACACATTTATAGTTGGCGGATATTGCTCAGCAAAAAAAGACGACGATTAACTGTAGCGCATATAAATCTCTCTTTAATCAAACACGTGTGCGGTACATATATGCATGGTTTGGTTATCACAGATATGCTCAAAAATATGCCCAAAACGCAGAATTTTTACCACTTGAAAATGAAGCTACTGGTAATTAGAAAGTACTAAGAAAAGATTAAATTTAACCACGAGAACTTATTTCACTAAATTACAGAAGCATAATTTAAAACCATAATTTGTTTAGAACAAGAGCTTAGTTATAACTGTTTAAGCATACTTTCCCCAATAAAAGAGGTAATCTGTTTTAGTTATTTTTCTGTGAGTTAAACCTCACTGCTGCCCTTTAATAAAAAAATGCAATCAAAGAAATTTTTTTAATGATGTTTAGAAATACATGTGGCAGTTTTACTGTTATTAAAATTAACTGATATTTTGCACAAATGCAAAATGCTTTAATATATCACTGCAAATGTTTTTAACCTTTTTGAAAATTATTTGCCATTGACAGATTCACATTAATTTAAAAAACTTAAACCAAGTATAAAGTTCTGAAACACACAACAATATTACCTCATCAATAATGACATGTGTGTACATATCCATTCTTCTTGAATTTACTAATTTTTCCAATAAAATTCCTGTTGTGACATACGTCAACCGTGTATCTGCAGAAGTTTGAGCATCCATAGCAACCTAGAGCAAAAATCTAAATTAATTTTTAGCATATTAAATATATGTGTACATCACTTGATATATCTATATACATATACAGGATGTCCCATAAGTGAAAATATTTTTTAAATTCATAAAAATTGAAGGAACTGGTAGACTTTGCAAAAAAATTACAGGTTTTTTGGGGGTATAGGGAAAAAAAGTTAAAAATTTTCATTGATAGAGGGCATTATACAAGATCAAATCACACATTTCAAGGGAAACTATACTTATTTGCAAGCAGATAAATGCTTACACTCTATGCATATCACTCTTACTCTAGTATGTGTCTGCCATCACCACAAATTAGTTTGCAAACGAATTACAACACTGTTAACTACAGCATGCAGCATATACAAATGGATGCAAGAGATTTCGTGACAAATGGCCTCCATTAACTGCACTGAAAAAGATGGGCTACTGCAGTACACTCTGGATTTGACACAACTCCTAAGCTAAAAATCAAGTGTTAAGTCCAGCAAGCGAGGGGCCATTCATTTTTACAGTGTCAGCTAATTAATGCTATTTGGTGAAAGTTCTTAAGAACATCTTCACTTGGGTTGGTGTTCCATGGCAATGTTTTGTTTGTATACCTCAGAGAATTCTTATTTAATGTTATATGATTATTTGGTTAGTGATTTTTTTTTATTTATTTATTTTTTCTTGTATTAGTATAACTCTATAATTTGTAAACGTTTTGTTGGCTTCCCTCAAAATCATGTTGAATTTTGATTTTATCATATTTTGAGCATTATGCTTCTTTAATTTAGGTCTTAGAGACATGATTAATATTGATGTAAATTTTATTCTCTTTTACAGTAGCACTGATCAGTACTATTTATTGGTAATTAGTATCTGACTGTTGTTATTACTTTGAATCTTGATTATAGTTACAAATTA
>KK121372.1:196967-238162 GCA_000611955.2 Stegodyphus mimosarum | reverse complement strand
TTAATGATGCTGAAATAAATATCCTTGGTTATTTATATAATTGATTCAGAGTTTTTCTTATGATGACTTGTGTGAATGTTCTTAACACCAGTACTCCTGCTTGGTCTTAGGGGTTGTTAGGGTTAGTTATACACAAAATGAGTCAATTGTAGGGAAATTATTGTAACAGTTAGTATTTAACATTTTGACAACAATTGGGGCTATAACAATGTTGACTCAAAAAAAAGGTCAAAGTAAAAAATGCAAAAAGCTTGTAAAAACGTGGTTCATAAAGTTCTTATGCCTACTAGCACTGAATGCCTGGCGAACGGATTTAATAAGATAAAGGAAAATGAAGTAAAATAGCATAATAATCGAAATTTTGAGCTGATATTTTATTAACACATTTTAGAGATTTCTCGTACACATACAGATAAGTTCTACAAATATTATCTGCTACAATATATCTAGTACAAATATTCATTCTGTATTAGTACAACTTATCTGAAGTAAGCTATTATTCCAGCAAAAATTTAAAAAACGTAAACATTAAAATGAAAATATTTCATTCTTATATCTCCTGTGACTAATATAACAAAATTATTTTATAATAATTAGTTCTTTGGAGAAAGACTAAACGAATGATATTTTGAACATTTATATTAATGACAAAAGACCATAATATAAATATTTACCTAATAGCAAATGATTATTTAAAATGCATTTTGTTCAAAATATCGTTCTCAAGAGTATTTTTCTCTAGTGCAGTGGTTGGTTGGTTAATTAAGTATTGCAAAGCGCTCGGGGTAAAGATCCCAATAATCTATAGGTAAAGATCCTTTCGTGGAAGGCTTATCTTCACCTTTCCCTTTGAAACACAAACACGAGAAGTGGGAAGTTGGCTCGTATTTGCCTTCCATTTAAAGGAAAGCAATGAAGGGTATTTAAAGAACGTTGTTAAGCCTCTGAGAACCCAGCCGAGCACGAAATGCTAGTGTTTCGAGTCTCATTGTTAGGTTCGCTTCTGTGATAAAGGTATTACTTTATTTTTACCATCAACTACTGCCTTAAGTCCTTCGAAGAGCAGATATATATTTTATATTGATGGCAGCATTATATTTAACTAGTTTTAATAGGAAGACAACAGATTTCCCATGCAGACTTGAAATGTAATAATTTAAAGCCTTTCTAGTTTCTAAAATAGCTTTAATTGCTCTTAAATTAAGCATGTCTTTCCTTTAATCAGGCGAGTTACTAAGGGGTATTAAGTAACTAGACCCACGCAAGAATTCCCAAGCACTAGAAATTTGATAATTTTAGAATTCGGAATTTCTGAGAACTCATCATCTGTAATCCTGCTGCTCATACATATTATTTTTTCGTTTAGTTATTAGTTCCAACCAATAACCAATCTGTTCACTATTTAACTTAGAGTGTTTCATAAGTTTATTTCAAAACCCGCAAGCCAGCTAAGCGGCACATAAGGTAATTTGATTATTTAATTAATTCTTAAATTTTATAATGGTGGTATTAGAAGGACTTAGTAATACACGAATTCCTGGTGCAATATATGAAATTTAGAAAACCTGTTCAAGCACCTTAACAGTTTAACCAGTCAAATCATGTTGCAGGTACAGTTTTACTATTTTATAAAACTTATTTCCTACCTCATTACAGGAACTAATTAAGGAAAAACTCTATTTTATTGGGAGGGAAACTTAGTATAGTTTTTTTTTGTCTTACTTTTAGCAAGCAGTTCATTTTATTATTCGAAGTTAACAGTTTCAAATTCATTATATTTAATTTCGATGATTTTCACGTCAAGAAAGTTAAATGAAAACCGAATTTCATAAAACGTGTAATTTCATTACGTAATATATAATAATACAAATTTTTAGCTGAAGTAAATAATTTGAAAATCAGTTATGCTCAAATAATAATTGAAATAAAGGAGTTGTTATGCAAAATCTGGAAATAATTGACTAAGTAATTTTTTACATGAGCACGCAACTAACGTTGATAGAGAGGCGATTTACTAAAAATTGCTTAAACCGCGTTTTGCTAATTTAATCTGCTTATTTCCATAATGATTTTAATAAACCATTAATAATTTATTAATTATTAATCAAAATTGCCCTATTTCCAATATCAAGTCATACTGTGAAAGCTGCATGACTGTTAGAAAGGACAATACCCGTTATTAGTATTCTTTTTTATTCGTTCTTGGATCCTCTGTTTTGGATATTCCTGTGCCGATGAGCCTTATGTACGATCATGCGTATATACCATGACTGTTATAAGGTAAATTTTTTTTGTTGTAGCAAACTATGTCCGTACTAGATTTCACTAATAGCTGCCTATCAGTTCTTGAGACAGTCGAACAAATCTGAAAATTCTCTTATTCATGAACACCAAAGTAATTCATTATCGGAGCTTAGCTTTGAAAGGGCAGGAAGTTTGGTCCCGTAAAAGATAATCATCCACACAAAGAGAAATAAGAGTGGCTGTTTGGCCACTGCTTAGTATAAAATACTGGAGAATATTGAGCAAAAGATTCAAAATACATCACGATATCAATATGAGAGATGAATAAGATGGAACTAAGACCTAAATACATACAAAGTAGGACAGAAATAACGGAAACAAAAGGTAGATAATTTAAACAAGATATGAATAAAAATATATAAAATACGTATTAGAATGGAAGGAAGTGAGTGGCCCTTCATTAATGAACAGTGGACTGGTGTTTTGATTAAATATTTTGTTTCTTTCGGCAGCAAATTTCATTTCTTGATGTTCCTTTGAATAGAAAATGCTCTTACAATTTGGCCTTTCCCACAGTTACTGTCAATAGCTTTGTGGGGTTTTACTATTTAAATCTAAAGTTCTAACTTAGAACCCCACGAACACTAACAAGCGAATAATCTCTTAATTGTGTGAACAGAACACATAAGACTTAAAGAGGGTTTATAACCCTTTATTTTTCAGTACATTTACAATCAGTTCCTACTTGAAACTTTACACAACGCCTCCACTCGGGCTAGAACTTAAAATAATAATTGAAACTAAAACTAGCTTAACTAAGCTATTTAAAAGATATAGCCGAAGCTATCAGAATCTAATTAGTTGGCCCCTAAGTATTAATTAAATCGGCGAAGCCAAACAAGGGCTTAAGGTATGGCCCAGCGTAGTAACAGCTAAGAGAGACGTAGCCAAAAGGCAAACGCGCGCTAGTCAGGGAATTAGACTCTCTCTCTCTCTCTTGAAGTCGGTGAAGTCACGACTTAAAATAGTACTCTTTCTCACTGCATTAACTGCGTTTCTGAATTTACATTCTGGCAGGAGACTGTAAGCTGAAATTAGAATAAGATAAGAAAGATACAACACTTAAAATAACTGTTAATAAACTTAGGATAAATCTTACATCTTGATTGCCTTTAAATTACTAAGTTGCAAAACTAATTCATTTAAAATACATTATTCATTTTTAAGGAAATAGATCACTGACGAATATTGCTCTCGGAATTTTCCCTATTCTTTAAACTGGTATCATGAGATTGCAGTTACTGAGGCTTCTAGCTCTGCACGCTAGCAAATACAAAATCACTCACCAAAACACAGATCGAAACACAGGTAGATTTTTCGGAGATAAAAAACTTGGTGGAGGGTTGCGACACTTATTTATCTGAAGTACAAATTCGCCGCTATTTAAACGCAACCTAATTTGCATTCTGGAGACAAACGACAGAAGAAATAAAACACAGAGAAAAGACCATATAAATTACGTATTAGCTAAAATAAATTGCATAAAACGGCACAAAAACAGCATTTTCTAACTGAACAGCGAAAGATGCAGGCTATAAGGCAGAAATTATTGAAATGATATTTAAGAAGTTCAAAACGATAAAACGCTTCGCAAAACTATCCGTTTTTGCACTTCTTAAACTAAATAACGGCAAGTCATTTAATTTGATGAAATAATATATACTTTTATTCTTTAGACTAGCGCTTCATTACCTTTATAATAAATGGTATACCAAAAAATGTGAATAAGCAATTTTCTTTTTCTTTAGATAACGTTAAATTCATTAAATAGAGAAAAGCGTTTGAAAAGTATACTGTACCGTATAAATTGACGGAGAAGTTTAATTATATCGCTTATTTATTTTAATTGACCACTATTGTCTTTTAATTCATGTGCTCAAATATTCGAAGTACAGAGTTGTGCACGAAATGTCATAAATTTAATCACATTATAAAATTTTTAATATTATATGTTGATTGTTAAAATGCGTATTTCGGTGCCTTTATTCAGGGAAAATTCAGCAGATAGCAGAAGTATGCATCGAGAGTCTAATTTACTCCAAAACAGCATTTTCAAGAGGGAAGATGAAGATCGGTTGAGTGTTGGAACAGAAGATGAAAGTTGCAATATTTTTGAAGAAAAGAAGAGTTTGGGTGTGCCACAAAGACATTTTTGTGCCCATTTTGGTACAAGATGGCTTCTTTGCCAACAGACTCTTCATATACCTAGCCAACAATTGGAAGCAACTGCCTAACGCTCTGTGATGGAGAAGAATCGACAGCGCTCATCAACTGTTCCCACACCTAAAAATGATGACAGTTTTCTCTGCACATGCTCATTCATGCAGTATGGACCCTGTCCACACACAGCAAAGGATGTTCGTGATTTTCTGTGCGAGCTGTTCAACGTATGTGTAATGTCACATAAGTTTCCTGAACCTTACGAAGGTGACTATGAGTAGCCTCGGAAAGCATATTATTCCGTGTCATTTCTTTCTGTAGGACACTTTGGAAGATAAAGTATTCGCAGGTAAGCCTGCAAATATAACGCAATTAAAGACTTTTTTCGTAATGCTGTGCCATTTAATTTCAGAATACATGTAGAGGACGGTTGTCACAAATGCAAAGGTCGCTTCCAAGAGCCCGGGAAACAAAATATCGGACACACTAAGCAAATCCTACATTAAATTCACTTCCCGTGCTCAGAAAGTTAACTATTCATTTATTTTGTCATATCTTGACCATATATAAATTTGTGGTAAACATAAAAAAGGGTAGGGCATTTCGTGAATCATCGTGTTGCCTCTCTTCATATTACTTTAGATCTTCGAGGTTCTACAGTAATAATAAAAGCGACTTCAGTCTCATCAAAGATTCTGAACAGATACTTTAAAGTTATATAACTTCAATTTATGATAGCAATGAAATGTTTTAAGCAATTCGTATTTAATATTTGGTATTTGTTCTTAACACTGATTGCCAGATCACAAGAAAAAGCATTGCACATTCAAGGAAACGAGGTAATAATAATAATTGCTTCTTTTCTTTTCTTTCCCTTCCAAAAAAGAATTATACTATATGAGTTGTCAAGAGCATTTAGGAAATTGGTGAAGCCCTACGGGAAGTGAAGAATCACTCTAAGTGTTATGTGACGCAAGTGCAGATTTTTTTTTTTTTGAGAAAAATAAATAAAATTCTCCTAACTAATCCGAACTAAATTGTAAACTCTCCGTACTTTTCAATCCCCATCAATTGTTAGCCTTGATCACCTAACATTTAAAAAACATTTTACGGTGTGGCACATCTTATATTAAATTTTCTAGTCGTCGCAGCACTCGAATTAGATGCGTATGATCTACCATTTGATTTATGCACATAAACTTATGTAGATTGATCAAAATTCAAAAGTTAGGAAACTAAATAAAGAAAATACTTTAAAACATAATTTCGACCTTTTGAATTGTGGCATAAGTTATTATTGTATACGTTACATGTTTGAAGTAATCCTATTATTTTAATGAAAAGATCAATGTAATTTATAGTAAATATAATTTGTTAAAATGATTTGCAAAATAAATCGGCATTAATTATTTAACTGCATAATTTGACTCAAAGTCAAAATCTTGAAATTTTAAACCTAAAAACAAACTCGAATGCACAATTTCCAGAGTTAAATTTTAAGTAAACGTGATTGTATGTTATAGTGCTTTTATTTGCAATGAAATTATACAATGCTAATAATATTATAAAAATTATAATCAATATATGAAGGAAACACTTTGTCAGTATCTGAAAGACCACACTGCAAATTAATCTCATTAAAGTTTAATTTTGAGAGAAAAACAAACAAATAAGATAATAATAAATAAATAAAACAATATCAAACTTTTAAAAATTATTATCATTAAATCAAGATACTGATGAATAATAACAGCTAATTAAAATTACAGAAAAAACTGAAGAGGGGAAATATTATAATAGTAGGATAATGGTATCGAAAGTAAAAGAAAGTTAATATTTTTAACATGAATTTGTTTCACAAAGAACTAAGTAATTTGTTTTTTATTGACATAGTCCTTGGAAGATATGTACTTTTATGGTTGTAAATGAATAACTTTAATCTAAAGAGCTTTGCTGAAAAACAAATCACTTTTTAAAATTGTCAAACAAAATTCCCCGAATGTTAATACAAAAATGTAAAAATTCGCACTGAATAGAATATGAACAATAAAAATAATGCTAAAATGTTATAAAACAAAGATAGACCAAAGCTGCCTTGATCTACAACTCAAACATACTTCACAGGAAGCTAAGCATTGTTATACCACTTACTTAAATATAAGTATTAAATGCATGCAAAAAATGGAGAACAACTTTTGGACGCTAGTGCAAGGCATAATGAATATATCAAACTTACTCGGTGTTTTACTTCTCTTACATTTGAACCGAAAATGTCTCCTGCGAAACAATTTGGAATTTCGTTTAAATTAAGTAGTCTAATACTTTTGATGTACAGCCTGTGAACTCCTTACCACGCAGACCGGTTAGTAAGGGAAAGATTAAGAAAAGGAAAATTCTGAAGTTTTCAATTAGAAGAAAAGAAAAAAATTACTGACTTTCTTATTGCATACACACAATGTAATTTTATACTTATTTAACTCGATGCAAATTAAACAAACATCAATTAATTATTATCTTCGTTGACAAAAAATAAATTTGTAAGTTTACTTCTAAATCAGGAGTTCGAAGGAAGGCAGCCAAGAGCATCAAACAAATTCTGTACATCTAATGGTAACTGCCAAAACAAAACAAAACGGACGGTTCTATCTCTCCCATTCTACTAGACCGATTGACGAAATTCAACTTGCGTTTTTCATGTCTCGTAAGCGCGACTTAGGATATGTATTAGATTTACATAACTCTACGCCAAACTGCCATGTTTTGTAAAAATTGCACGTGTAGTCTTTAAAAAATTAGCTCTCAAAATTTTAGCTCCTCAATGTTAATTGAATTTGGTATATATTTATTAATCTCTCTTTTTTTATTAAACTTATTTGATTCTTCCTTTCACATTTCGAAATTCAGGTTCATTCCAAGTAAAATTCGCACATTTTTTATGATTTATTTTTAAAATCTGTATTTTAAAATAATTTTTGTAAATTATGCGGAGAACATTTTTAATTATAATCCACATAATTTTACCATCATCTTAATGTAGATGCAAAGCATACTTGCAAAAAATTAAAGTTTTTATTCAAAATTTCCGAAGATATACGTGAATTTATATGTTGGCGCGCTTTTGAAATTTGGCATATTTCTTGAAAGCGATAATAACATCAGATGTTAGGCACTTTGTTAAAATTATTTGAAAGTAGGAACGACGTGACTTTTTTCCGCTCATGCACAATATAAAAAGGGAAAGAAAAATAGGTGTTATTAATATATTAAGAAGAATTATTATTATATATTAAGAAGCTCGCCAAGTGAATTATTCTTGCCACAAGCTGAAAAAAGAATGCGCCAAGATAAATTTTTTAATTTTTCCATGAACTTCTCACCAAAAATTACAAAATTTAATATCTAGGCGTAATTTGA
Source organism: Stegodyphus mimosarum (assembly GCA_000611955.2). Lineage (NCBI taxonomy): Eukaryota > Metazoa > Arthropoda > Arachnida > Araneae > Eresidae > Stegodyphus > Stegodyphus mimosarum. Next base: position 230,284 of record KK121372.1, on the reverse strand, counting down.
GTCATAGACTCGAAAGAAATTGTCATGTCATTTCAGAAAAAATCCGATTTTGTGTTAAAATACCTATATTAGAACAATACTATGTATAAATCTAATATATATCCTAAGCCACGCTTTCGAGACATGGAAAACTTAATTTGAATTTCGTCAATCTGTCCAGTAGAACGAGAGATATAGAACTGCCCCCCTTTTTTGCGCAGTGTACATAATTTCACTCTCCTTATTCGTTTAACTGTGCCTACGATCAATATACATATCCCAGATTTATCATAAAAGAATAAAAAGAAGAAAGTATTTGTTGACAATGATTGGCATGATCTTGGCGATGACTTAGTGACAATTACAATGATGACGTTATTTACTGACAGTGTCTGAACATACTTACTGCCAATCATACTGATGAAATCTAGGTTTTCATTGTTAGTAGTTCATGATGAAGCACTGGAATTGAGATTAACAGAAGAAGGATAGAGGATACGAATAGTCAGTGGCCAGCTAGAGGGGGGACAAAGAGGAAGTACATATTAAAAAGTAGCATTTTTTGTGTGAAACATTATTTTATAGACAAAAGTCAAGCGGATCGTCGAGGCAAGTGAAGAGTAACTAGATTCGAAATTGTCATACAGAATTAAATTGAGAAGAGAAAAATCTTTTACTCTAGACAAGATATTCAAAGAAATTACCGCATGATTTCAAGAGCCACATAGTCTTGTTATACCTTTTTTAATTTGTCGAAAATTTTGAATGCAAATTCCGAATATTGAATAAATTATGATCATGGTCACATTAATAAGGAGAAATTCCTCATTAAGAAAGAAATATTTCAAAGTTTTATTGCTAGAGAAATCGAAAACGAAACTTAGAATGGCGAACCTTTTCCCTTTTTGCAATTTATTCTGAAATACAAGCATCAGAACAAAGTTTCAAATATTGTAATACTACAGAGAACATTCCTTTCAATTTCTGTGCGTGTTGCTAGTTGTTAGAAGCGCTTTTTAGATAAAAGTTATTTAAATAGCATTTAAGAGCTATAAATGTATATTAGTAATTAAGAAATCTTTCTCTACTGTCTGTATAATTGCAAGAGCAATTAAATAGACCTGTTTAATATCACTGATGGTTTTGCAAATAAAAAAGACAAGAAAAATTATAATACAATTAAAAAATTAAACGTGGTGTTTTAGTTGACTTGTCTATATATCTCTTTGATACTTTTGTATTGTTTGTTTATCAAAAGGGGCGGTAAACTCAAGGACCTTTACGGGCAGCAAACGTTCTTGCAACGCCATTTCGGATAGCGCCATCAAATGCTAATAATGTGTTTTTCTTTGTTAATAATGTTGACCAGAAACGATATGTGAATATCTCAGATCATCGAAAACCATTTCACACTTGAATAATCTTCCTGGTTATCATAAAATATTTTACACTAGAACGAATTTTACTGATAAAATTGTTAATTTATTGCATTAAATTTTTGGCAAATTGAGATCCGATTTATGAGAATTCTGCAATGTATGTGTATGTTTCCTTTCAGTGACATTAATTTTCATGATGCATAAAAACTTTTGATAGATTCTTTTATTTCCCCACAAGAAAAATTTCCGATTTAAAGTTTTAATCTCAGCAAAGAGCATCTAATTGTACAGTTTTAAAACTGTTTTAAATTTCTTTTAATTAATAGTTTCCTTTTTACTAATAACGGTGTTCAAAATCACATTACTAAGGAAGAAATGCATAACATCTAAAAAATGTTTGGCGAATGTTAATGACATTTACTCAAAAAATACTATAAGCCGTGAACGATGAATGTAACAAAAGATAAACAGATGATAAAAATTACTGCGATAAGCAGAGATGAGAAATGCACCAGGAAATCTGATAACAGTTGTTTCAGAAAAAGCTGGCTTAAAAAATTGATTCAAAGAGTTGTGTAAAAAGGTTTCGGGAAATAGATGAAGTTAGATTAGACGGAGACTGCTCAAATCTTATTAGCATAGGTAACTAGAGCTCTGTACAATCCGCTGCCCATGACAAAAATCTAAGCATTTAGAGAGCTAGAAAAACCTTTTGTTTGTTTATGTAATTATATGAATACGGCAAAGAATGCAAGGTTGTAGAGTCTGTAAGTTATTTTGAAGCAGGAGACATCAAAAATTAGCAATGCCCTCGCCAGGACTCTAACCTGGACCTCTCGAATATGAGCCGAGTATGTTATCGTTACACTGCGAAGACATGCTGGAAAGAGGCAGAAAGTACTTTATATACCCTCCCTTTCATAGGGCGACTGGGCATTAGGGGACCCAATAGACAAATCCTGGAGGTGACGAATTATTGCCCACTACCTTTTAGTTCGGGGTCAATGTAGAGTTATTAGGTTATTTTGAAGCAGGAGACGTGAAAATGAGCAATGCCTCGCCAGGACTCAAACCTGGACCTCTTGAATACGCGCCGAGTGTGCTACCGTTAGATCACGAAAGCATGCTGGAAGGAGGGAGAAAGTACCTTATAGATTCATTATTTTTTTTTCATCGGAACAGGAAACATGAAAAATCAACTAAGCCTTTATCAGGATCAGAACCACGAATCTTCTGGCTGCTAACTGGAGCTGCAAATCCGCACAGCAAGAGAGCACGCTGAGAGAATGAGATAGTTCCCTATACTCTTCTCCATCTAAAGGGCGACTGAGGAGATAGGAAAGAGACCCAGTCGGAAAATCCAGATCGTCTACGACATTTTAGTCGGCTACCAATATAAAAATATTTTTTGGAGATGGGAAAACGTGGAAAATCAGCTGTACCCTTGCTAGGGTTCGAACGCCGGATCTTCCGATTGCTAGCCTGACACGCTACCTGCTACATCGCAAAGACGGGAATGCAATAATTTCTGATAAGAGCGATCTTTCAAAGGGGATCATAAAGAATCTTTTAAGGGGAAAACGTCTTATTTAAAACTGCCCAAATACCCTACATTCACCGAGACTCGAAAAGGAATCGAACCAATATTCCGAGCGATTAGTCATTCTTCCATTGCCCTGTCGACTAGAAAAGAAAGAGTTTTAAACCTGACGTTCCTTTATGTGTGGCCCTTTCATTTTCTAACATAGATAAATCCATCTTTCAGATTGCTGCGAATATTCAGTCCTCTGCACAATAACAATGAACCATCTTCTTATCTCTGATAGCTCGACATAGAGTGCGCAAACTTATTCGCGACATGCTTTTGTTTGGAAAGGCTAAGAACAGACCTCAACACATGGAAAGAACCCTCCACAGTGGAACATGTGGGATGATATCTCTTTTTCAGTGGAGGAAACGTGATTATCCGGAGCTATAACTATGATATCCTATGTGGCAATTTTTTCTGGGTCGCCCCAGATCCACCTCATTTCTATGGTCCCTAAAATTATAGTACATAGAGCTAAGTTGGCCCAAGAGATTTCTTGAAGAGGACGGTATTCATCGGATATAGTGGCCATCTAGTTATCCGAATCTCATCCTTAGAATACATGTATGAAATTTATCGCAGCATGTCAACCCTCTCCTACCCTTCTCCGTTAGTTAAAATCCGCTTTTGAGGAAGCATAAAATTTATTGCCTCAAACACGTGTCAATAACTTAGTCACTGGTGTATGGGTTTGTTGCAAAACCTGCATTACTGTTTTAGATGAACACATATAGTGTCAGCCTTCCCTTTCTGAGAGATACTTGCATCATGCTTTATGAATCTTTTCCAAGAATTTAGTTTTGAATTATTATATTAGTCTTTCATGACTTGAAGGATTTCCACACCAAATTTCATTCATATTGGCTAAGTATCTTTTGAAATATTACGTAATTTGAGTTAACAACCTAATTTTTGACATCAAGATATATTCATTCAGAATACTACATGCATTCATATAATTAAACCAGTCTGTTTCACTGATGCTTTTTGTACATGTCATTAGCTTCAGCAGACACAAAGATCAATTTAGTAGTCAATTTTCCTGCAGAATTTCGATTTGTATTTGATGACAAAATGTTTTCATCGTCAAACATGTCTCATTTCTATACATTTTAAGTAGCAAAAGATGATCTTTCAATGACTGTTTCAAATATTCTATTTCTTCTAATAAACGACAAATTTGAAATATATCTCTACATTTTTGTACATTAAATTTGTTTAGTAGACATTTGAATCTAATTCTACATTTTCTTACCTTTAATTTCTTTAGTTAGCAACAGTTGCCAGCTGATAGTCCAATTTTCATAAAACTAAGCTGTAAAAAAGCTAATTAAATAATATTTAATCTTTAAAACATTAATCGCGAAATCGTCCGCCAGGACTGGACGAAATATTTAGGTTTGTTCCACACCTCCGCATGCGCCTGTCCTGGAGCACTGATTGTAAGACTTAATCGCTCTAACATCGGTTTTTGTTCAATCCAAGCTTTCAAGAAAGAGCTACCAATTTAAATAAAAGTGTGGTTTCTCTTAACAACTATTGCAAAAAAAAATTATTTTTTGTTTCATTTTCACCTTTTTTTTAAACCAACGCTCACGCATCACACACGGTCGTTTCCACTTGACTGCAGAATCATTAACGAAATGCCAAGCAAAATAGGCTTCACATTTAACGATTTAATATAATAACTTTAAATGAATTTTTGAGATTATTTTTGTTCGTATATTGGATTTCTTCGAATTCACATTTCTCAGCAATTTTATAAAGTTGAGTCTATTTAACTTCAATTTCATTACATTAAAAAACTGCAACGGACCCCAAAATAAAAAAGTACTTATCTGATATAAGATTCAGAGACTGCTTTGCAAAAACTGTCCCGGATAGAGTAACAAATGTCTGTGCAAAAATTTTAATAGTCCCCTAAATTTTCAGATTTGGAAAAACACGTAGTGTGAAAGCATAAAGAAGAAAAATGCTTCCAGGTACTTGAAAGGAAAAGGAAAACATTGCTTGCATTAATACTGAACATCTTCCGGAGATGTATCAAGAAATTTCAAGAACAATAATAATGCCTCAGTTTAAAATTATACCCTACAGACTGCAAGAAAATTGTTTGAAATATTCATTCCAAAGACGAACTAAAAAGAAATTTTAAAAATGAACTTTATAGTTTAATTATTGATGAAAGTAATGAAGCTGTCCTATGTGCAATTGATTGGCACTATTTGTATGGTATTATACCTATGTTAAAAATGTAATTATTACCTTTTTGTATATTAAGGAACTAGAACATGAAACAGAAAATAACATTTCTGGTGCTTTTAAAATCTTAATGATGAAAAACGAGCTTGACATGAAGAAACTTTGTGGAATAGGAAAAAATAATTCGGCTGTTATGGGAGATGCAGGTAACGAGTTTGAGCAATTTTTAAAATGATACCCCTCATCATCATGTTTGTTTGTCTCTGTCTTCCAAATTATTTATAATCTGGAACTCGACAGTCCTTTAGCAGGTAAGCATTTCTGCGGTACGTTAGTTTTGCATAATGACTATATAATATGTTCAATTACATAGCACAATATTTAATGGAGATGAGCCATTTAACATTTCACAAGTAAGTTAGATACAATGGTTGCCAATTAAAACTTCCTTAGCATGAATTCTGAAGTAATGGGATGAGCTTAGAAATCATTCTGATTTAGTGATTCTCTTAGTGATAGATGTTACGTCAATTTATTCTCGCTTAAAGAGTGTCTCAGTATTAACGCAAGCGTTAAATTTCGTCAAAAGTTTTCGAGAATGTCATATGAGACGGGACGACATTCGCTGAATATTATTTTAAATATTTAATCGGAGCACTTATTTTTTCGAAATATATCAGAGCTTTACCAATTCATGCACAAATGAAAGTTCATTTTGTAAATTTAAATCTTGCGTTACTTTTAAGACATTTAACGACAATCTTTACAATGAAAATTTTGATCATTTTCTTTCTTTTTAATTTCTTTCTTTTTTTTTAATTTTTACATCTAATTTTACTCGAAAAACGTGCAGTGGAATTGAAAAACAATTACAAATCAAAAATTATTCAGAGGTTATCTGCAGATTTCCTAAATAAAGGTAAAAAAAATTAAAAATGAGTTTCTTTAGTAAAAGAATTGATAGATGAGCTTGAAACTGGGCAGAATATTAATGTTAGCGTTATATTATAGTGCAAAATAAGAATATAGAATTTACGAAAATGCTTTCAATAAGCTAGCCGAATTTTGATTTAAGTTTTTTATTTATCGTATTCAGAAGATGATGTCGAATATGTTTTCAGTTACATAAATTTAATGAATTCAGGAGCAAGAAATTCTATGAAAGCAGAAATTTTAGTAGCATCTTAAACGTAAAATATAGTTTAATACATGCTGACAAATTTTGCATAGGTTATAAACTTCCACAATTTAATCCGCAACTGGATCAGTGCTCTGATATTACGTGAACGTAACGAATTTGAGACCCATCTGAATTTCATAGAAAACGAAACATAATTTTTATTTCATTATTAGCGCAAGTCGTACCACCACTTAAGTTGTACTTTTTAAATAAGGTGTAATATCAAGCCGTCTGGTCAACAATATTGTTTCACATCGGTTCGTCTCCCTGTAATATTTGTGAGGAAGACCGTGAAGATAATATGATTCAGTGCCTGAAATGCAAAGAATGGGTACACGACTTATGTGCTGGAGTTGATAAGAAAATGAAAAAATATTTTTTTGATCACTACTGTAGTTAATTAGCTAAATAAACTAATTTAGAAAAAGAAAGTTTTATTATAATTGACTAAATTTAAACGTTGAACGACTAAACCTACAGGTGGTACGACTTAGAGTACTAGTTGTTTTAAGTCTTTTTCTTAATGGGTACGACATACGCAAACTTACCTTATAACAGTAAAACCCCTTAACAGGAACTTTAAGCAAATACTCGGTTAACATGAATAAAATGTCGGTCCCGACAGCGATGTATATTATCTTATATGAAGTTTTATCGGTTAACGAGAATGTCAGTTAGCGTGAATTCTGAAGTATTTTTTAGTTTGTTGAGTCATAACATTTTTTAATTTAACCCGAACTTTGAAAGTTTTTTTTTATATTTTCATTGTTGTTTCTTTGCTGGTGCTGCATTCAGAAATGTTCCATCCGTTTCATTGAAAATCTCACAGAATTCCCTGTATTCATTAAAACAGAGCCAGCATGAGTAAATTACTCGACAATCGCGATCATCGAGTAAAAATTGAACTTCAGCAGCGTTAACATTGACTTTCAATCAATAATTGCAATTATGTGTCCAGATGTTCTTTTATTCTTTAAAACTTCGCTAGTACGACTAATGTTAAATCTTGAAAAATTCTGAATTAATGAAGCTAAATTAATTACTTGTACTCCTCATCCATTAGCCATCGGGGGCGAGTTGCTATCTTCCCTTCTTCCTGAAACTCAGTAGGATACAGCATGCTAAATGAATAATTCCAGTTAAAATTTAAATGAATTGCATTTACATTAAAATATTTACGTAGATATACTGGACTGTAGTTTAGTTACATATGAATTTTCAGCGCGCTGTGATATGTCTTAATTCTCCGAAAGTTCTAACAGCAGTTTTCGACAGACCTGTAGATGGCACTCTGGCAGCTTGGAGGACATAATAGCTAACGTTAAACTGCAAGTAGTCAAGAGGCTGCAAGCAGTCAATGGCCAAGAGGGAGAAAATAGGCACAGATCAGCAACAAAACTAAAACTCCTAAAGGGGGTGGACCGTGGTGTATTGAAGAAAAGTGCAATTGCCTAAAAATATGGAATTGTCGAATCTGCCTTATCCGCACTATTTAAAGATCGTGAAATAATTCTTAATGCTGCTGCATCAGGTTCCGGGAATAAATCTAAGCGACTTCACAGTGTTAAGCGCGAAGATATCTTAACTTGACTTTTAGAATGGTTCAGTCGTATGCTCGATTCCAATGTACCTTTAAGTGAACCGATTATTCAGTCAAAAGCAAGTGAGATTGCAAAAAATTCAGACATTCGAGACTTCAGTTGCTCCGCTGATTGGCTGTATCGATTTCAAAAGAGACACTCGATTGCATAAATTGTGATTAGTGATGAAGCAAATAAAGTTGATGAAGAAGGCGCAAACAGCTGGTTGCATGAATTTTCCCAAGCGAGAGAAAAGTAAGTATGATGTTTACAATATGGACGAAACCGTACCTTTTTGCAATGTTTTCCCAAGTCATACTCTCGGAATAAAAGGTAAGAAGTGCGATGGTGAAGCACGCAGTTTTGTCTGAGGTGCAAGATATGTAATTAGAAGAAAGTGAGGAGGACTCTATATTCCGCCCATCCGCCCATGAAATGTTATACGTATTGGACACTTTAGAACATTTGCTGCAACATCCTAACTGACCGCTACGGAAGCCATGAGTACAGTTGGCCATGAAGTTACCATGTATTTTCGTTCCTGTTTCCAACAGCGCAATATATGGAAAGTTTTCGCCAAAAATTACCTGTGAGTGCATTTTTAGTACAGTAATTAACATTTTACTGAAGTGTTTTATGACGACATATATAATATATTGTAGTACTTATATAATTATATCCTGTTAATGGTTAACGTGCAGAAAACATTATTCCAAAAATAAAATCTGAGTCCCCACTTAACACGAAATTTTGGTTTTTTTAGTGCTTTGAGATTCGTGTGAACTATTTTACCATATTTTTAAACTAGACGTTCACTCTGAATCTCTCAGTTACGGATAAAAGTGGGCGAGGCACTAGAAATTGCCGATCGTACAGTTATGGTCCCTTTCCACCATTTGTGCAGTTACTTCCCAATTTTTAAGGAGAACACCCCGGGGAGGCGGATCGAGGATCCCCACCCCTCTTCCCCTACCAACATTTTCTCCAAAGGACTTTCAGCTAGTCGCGTATTTTGAATGCTCTCTTTCCACATAGAATATTCGCTTATAACCATAGTCACTTTCTCCGGTATTCGAGCCAGGGCTCGTCGGTACGGCAATCAGCGTCATTAACCACAATACAGGTTGGAAGGCACTCAGCCTCACAAGCGAACAGTGACGCACACGCTATACAGACCAAGCACTTGTAAGTGGGCTTGTAGTGGCTTCGCTAGCCGCTCAGGAAAGAAAACGCTGTGTTTGCGATAAAAGAACTGTTTCGCAATCGTTTTGAGCATCATACTACGGGCCAGCAGGAACCAGGACTAACTGGATTCTATTGTAACTCGTGCACAAAACAGCTAAGGATCTTTAACTTCACAGGCGCCATCTGTCGGCGAATATATACATTCCCAAAAACATATGGCCCACGATATCGGTAAGGTCATAAATAACGGTGGTGCAACACCATGTATCACATCGCGGCACAAATGTGCAAGCGTTAGGTGCCTATTAAGCTTCAGCTGAAATCAAGCATTGCCAGACATGAATATCCGACCATTTATCTCTTTTGAATTTTCACACTTTATTTTGATAATTTTACTCTTCGTCTTGCCTTATGCTAGACATTTCTAAAACATGAAATATGTACATCTGGTAAAAGTTCACGCAGAACACATTTGCATATGACTGGATTCATTTATGTTCGATAAAACACGGTATTTCAGCATCCTCTAAAACAGATGTTTCATTAAATTAAGCTTTGAAAATCTTTACAAGGTTATCCGGCAAAGCAAGTCTCAACTTAGTTTCATCTTCTAAGCTTCCTGTCAAATAATTTGCGGAGGCAAAGTTACCGCACTCAAAAAAACAATGGCAAGAAAAATGTTTCGTGACAAAGCTAATGTAATTTTCTTTGTAAATATTTGCTCATCACTAAAGATTTCAAAATTCAATTTGAATCTCAAGGTAACCTTACCTAAATCTCATACAATACCTAATAATTCTTTGACAGCTTTAATTTTAGATTCAAATTTACAATTTATATTGCTTTCCCAGTTTCTTAAACTAAAACACCCTCGAGACATAATCTGCTAAGCCGTTTCAATAAATGTTTCCTATTCTCTCACATGTGAAACACCTATTACATAAAGTGTCTACATAAAACAAAGATTTTAATTTTTGAGCAAATTCTTCTAATTCGAATGGCATATTATTTAGCAAATGGGATATTGAGGCTGCTAATAGAAATAGGCTCGACGTGACACCGAACTCTGCTCTACAACGTCAGTAGACAATTTTCTCGTTTTCAGAAGGATAGAAAATTTGTAAAAAATCTCGATATGTTCAGCCACTATAGCTAATTGTAAAAACGCTTTTTCTATATCAGCTGAAAATCCAATCGGATAACTTCGAAATATTTCAACAACATCAGGAATGAACTCTATCAAATTAGGCCCTCTATATAAAAGATCATTCAAAAACATTTTCTACTCTCTCTAGCAGATGCGTCAAATACGAGTCTAAATTTTGTTGTTATGCTATCACTTCTGATGGCAGGCCGATGAAATAAAATGACACTTTTGAGGGGTATCATCTGTAACCCTTTCGATAATAACCAATTTCTCCCTCTCCTGAAATACATGTATATATTCATCCAAAATTAATTTATCTTTTGTGCGCTGCCACATTTTCTGGTGACGCTTCCATGTTTATTCTTTATTAGAAGGCAGTTTCCTAATTTTCTGATTTAAAATGCAAGCACATTTCGTATCTACCATCTGATAGAACTTTCGCACTATTTTTAAAATTCGCTAATACTACCTCAACATACTCCATATTTTTCTTTTATTTTCAACAGGGTCTAAAATTCCAATCGTTTCTATCCTTCATAATTCACTAACTGATACTTATTCACTTGCAAAGCTACAACATTACGAATGAGATCTTTATTTTCTTTGTTTGAGAAGTATTACATTTTCCCATCAAAAGATTTCCTAAAAGAGTGTTTAACAAATGCAATCACAGTTTAGTTTCACAAATGGCTCTGTAAGAATAGCTTCAATTACATTGGCTCCTAGTAGCAAATTAATTTCAGTTTCCAGCAGTTTCAGATCTAAGAAGCAAATTTTTTCTTCCGTAAATGCTTCAATTTGAAAAGAGGATGATTCCTCACTTAATGAGCAAATCGACAAATTATAAACACCACGTTCTTTCTGCTCCGTTTCCGTTCCTCCTTATTAATTACTATCACTAGTTACCGTGATCTTCCCACTTATGGGGGCCAAAAGATTTTATATTGCGCATTTCGAAATGAAGGCTAGTTCTGAAAAAAATAGCAACGTCTACACGACTTTACTACAGAAACTCCTAAAATGAAGGATAGTATGATATATAATAAAACACAATTTAATTACGTGAAAACCTACATTAAGCATACAAACATTTTTTCTGACTACATTTGGTAGCTAAGAAAATTATATCTCTTTGCTAAAGATTTCAAACATAACAGTTCATCACGTGGCGTCAGTCTTTAATTCGTGCAGTTTGGCTAGTGAAATAATGCCATTCACAACAAATGACATGTACAAATGTCTCACGTAAGCGAAAGCGAAATGAAAAATCTACCGATGTAGAATCTGCCCTCTTGGAGTAGTTTCGAAATGTCAGGAACAAGAACGCCACGATGTCGCTAGAAATCTTAAATCAAAAAGGCAACAAAATTCGCGAAAATGCTGGGAAAGGATTTTATCCCTACCGTCGGAAGGCTCACAAGATGAAAAGAAAGAAATAACATCTTTTTCACAAAATTGCATATGGAGAAAACAAGATGCAGACTGTAATAAAGCTGATAATTGGATAGAAAAAAATTTAGCCAGGCTTTTGAAAGAATACAAACCGCATCAAATTTTTAACACTGATGAGACTGGTCTTTATTATCGAGCCCTACCTCAGCACACTTTAATGGTTAAAGGCGAGTCGTCAGCTGGCTGTAAAAAAATGAAACAATGTGTTACTATGTTATTAACGTGTAATATGTTAACGGTTAAAAGACGCCATTAGTCATCGATTAAGCAAAAACCCTCGTTGTCTGAAGGGCATAAAGCATTTGCCGATGACTTATTACAACAACAAAAATGGCTTGAATGACAACAATACTTTCAGTGATTTTCTTACGAAGTGGTACAAAGAACTTCAGCTAGAAAAAAGTGGTGCTCTTGTTGGATAACTGCGTTGCCATCCAACTGATCTTTCATTGAAGAACATCAAACTTGTTTTCCAGGCTCCTGATACAACTTCCATTCTTCAGTCATTAGAGCAGGATGTTATAAAATCATTCAAATGTCATTTCAGGAAGGAAGTCGTTCAAAATGTTACTAACGAAAGTAATACGACTGATACAGTTTGTTCTAAGGAAATTGTCAAGTCGATTTCTTTCTTATGTCTCGCATGTTATTTTGAATGCGTAGGATGAAGCAACTTTGCAAATGATTCCAAATTGTTTTATAAAAGCCATCTTCTATCCAAAGCCAATTTCTGAAAACTCTCAAGATGTGCCAGAAGACAACGGTGACAACGAAGAAATGCCTGATGAGACCTTCCTGGAATATTTGGGAATCGTTGAAAATATTCAGAGTTGCTACGAAAAGAGTGATGCAGAGATCATCGAAGTTATCATAGAAAACAAAGGAATTAGTGAACACGAAAGATGAAAATACCAATCAAACCAACAGCAGAAAAGTCTCGACGAGCATTAAATATTTTGAAAAGAACCCTCCAGTTTTAAAGAGGAAATACGTTTCGAGAAATGTCGTGTCTTGGAGACCCCTGTTGAAAGGCTACTAACAAGAAATATGAAATAAAACTCGAATGGATAAACTTTTAAATAATGTTTCACATACTTTTATATATTGCACTGATCTGTGTAGCATGGTGAAATAATTACAAATTTTTTGAATTAAGAAGGTTTTTGTCATCTAAGTAAAAAATAATGAATTTTTTATAAAAAGAAGTGTATCTAACTTACATATTAAACAGCATGTCGAAAAAAGTCATTAGTCTCAACAGCAGGGCCGTATGCAAGAAGAGAGAGGTATGTGCAGATTTCATTAATAAAAATTTGTGGAAATCTTATATAAAATAAGTCTGTTTTTTAAAATGCTATTGTTACATCCCCTTCCGAAAATATCCTACCTTATATCTCTAACCAAAACGAAATTCTGCTTTCCCATTTTACCTTTACACAAATTTCGTTTCAAAGCTCTGGAAAGTAGTTGCATTGCTTCATTGCTCAAATTTCATATGGTGAATTAAATATTAGGCGATAAAGTGTTGAAAGAAGTGGATCGAATAACTATTCTATACCAGGATTAATAAAAATTGTGTTTTAATAATACCCACTTAAATATAAATCTTTCTTGTTCACAGCATAACAGCAGTTAATAAAAGTATTTTAATAAATTCAAATCTTGTAAGAAAGGTGAAAATACTTTAATAAATTCAAATCACGTACGACAGGTGAAAACTACAGAAAAGCAATGTTCTACAGAGTAAAGGATTACACTTAATTACATCATTTTTTCCTAAATTTGAAACTAATAAATAGCCTTGAACGGATATTTATAGGAGCGGTAAGATGAAGGCCATTCATTCTGTTAGTTTAGTCAAAATCAGCAAGAGTTAAACTTTTGATCTCTTTTCCGCTTAACTTATTCCCTCCAGTGCAGCGTCCTGTCAAAATTTTCGGCAACTTTCGTTGATAGATCCACTTCATATTTTCATCGCAAACGAATCCGGAGTTACCTGTAAATGTAAACAATTTAAAGTGCATTACTTAGCAGAAGATTTCAGACCAAAAATATGCTTTCTAAATAGTTCAAAGCTAAAAAAAATTAAAAACTTTGAAAATGTTGGAAAAAGTTTATTTGGAAAGCAAATGTTTCTGAAAACGAAAGATTTCCCATAAGCTTTTCGAATACTTATAGGTAACAAATGATGTATGATTGAGAAAGCATACCTAGCGATGAAGATTTAACGATTAGAAAGAAAATATAATGACTCACCATTGCTAACACTCTTCCGTTCACCATTGCTGTATTCACCAAAGTCAAGTCCCAGTCCTGGATGTATTTGAGATTCGCTCAATTTCAGCCCAATCGAGGATTTGCGCCTCGTTATTATTAAAGAAAGAAGAAATCTCAAGCCCGTGTAAACGAAGAGTTGAAGATGGTTCTTAAGAAATTTATAACATGGACCAATAATTCACTAGTCTTGTCACACTGACTTTCCCACTTCATGCTTTCCCAGCTGAGGCCTTTTTGTAAAATTGTTCCATCTTAGCTTTTCACTGTGGGGTAGGTGAGAGGGATTCCCATTTCAGCCTTCCAATTCTGAATCCATACTTACTGTAAGGAATGCATGAAGTGATCTCACAATGACGCCCGGCTTTTTAACATTTCAAGGGCCTTGTCAGTATCATTGTGTTACCAAGCAGCATTTCAGCGTCTTGTGATGTTTCTCAATATTCTCCTCAGTTCTCTAATCAACATCCCGGAGCAACTATTGTCAGTGTCAATAATAGCTGGCACCTAATACTAATTACAGACAAGAGAGACCTAGTTACAATCTGTCTTAATAGTTCCAACTCTTCAGCTTCTTATTTCAAGTGTTTATGCATCTGCTTCTGGATATATATCTCTATTGCTTCAAAATTTAGAAACTACTTTGTTCTCTCTTCAAGATCCACACGTTATTGTGGAGCCTTCAAATCACACAATCTTCTTGGGGCTACATCTCCACAAGTCCAAGAGGAAAGTCGCTTGGGAATTCTTCAGTTCGAAACGATGTATGGGGCAGGGTGGTCAATTTCGTATTTTCTTCCCATCACCTGATTAATTTGATTCCAAGTCGCAAAGTCGAAGAAGACAATACCTCCTCAAATCATAAATATATTAATTTTGAAGTTAAAGAAAATTGAGCTTTAGTCTTAATGAAACGTTTCAAAAATTATAAAAAGAAAGAAAAGAACGTTATTAAGCAAATTAACAATCTGCACGTTCCATGACTTCCTCCTTCCAACTTAGTTCAACAAAAGAAGATCTAAATAAAGAAACTGAATAATTTATAACAAAACTCCAAGAAATCTGTGAAAATACCTTCCCAATAAGATCGGCAAAACCCTAATTTCGTATAAATTCGTATAAATTACGCAGAATACAAAAAGATGATTCTCGAAGCTTAATTAAAAAGTTATCATAATTATTGTTCAAACAATAAAGAAATTTATAGCACCTTATATAAGATCGCCAGAAGGAAAATATTTAAACCGCCACAAATCCAACTTCCGTCAAATTTGCTTTCAAGTTCTGTTGACATTCTACGAAATTTTTTAATCTGTCTATCTAAAGGGTGATCACGCTGAAGATTTTACTACTCGGACTATAAACCGTAACTGCAACGACATTCCGTAAACAGACAACGATATCCCATTCTAAAAAAGGAATTAAACTAATAATTAAAACCCTAGCTTTAAAAAAGGCATTAGGGACATATGGTATCGATAATCCCATTATGCAATTAATCAAACAGTCCCATCCTGACATAATCTGTAGTTTCTGCAATCATTGTATAGAACTCTTGACATTTCTTGATTGCCTGAAAATTGAGAATCTCATACACTTTAATAAGAAGAATTAAAGCTCCGATGAAACCAAATCCTATTGTCCGATAAATCTTCTCCCAGGCATGGACAACGTTTTGGAGAAATATCTCACCGGCCGCCTAAAATTTCATGTTTACAGTAAAATTTAACAAGTAATAACCAGTTTCGTTTCAAAGCTTACTTTCAACAAGTCGTGCAATCAACTCAGCGCTTCGACATGTCAAAAACAATAAAATCAACCAACTTCATTCTCCAATAATATGGCTTTACTTAAAATCAGCTTGATTCTTTATGGTAGTCAACGGTTTTACATTCTTTGTGTTCGTTTACGTGCCCTTAAAATTTGTTCCTAAGTAGTCAAGATTATTTCAGAAACAGAATAATTATGATTCTTTACAACAACGCTGAAATTGGGCGTAATTAATTCAGAGGATGTCCTCAGAGGTCTTGAACGAGTGCAAATATCTGGAATGTCAGTTTTAACAACATTATTGCCTATCCATGGCCAAATCCCTTAAACATTGTCACTTTTCCAGACGATATTGTTTTTATTACAAGCAGTCGCACCAAGACATTTTACGATAGCGGTTGAAATAGCCTTTCTCAAAACTCTCAACAAATTTACCATAAAATTTATCATAAAAAACTGCAATTCTCACATAGTACTCTGTAAACCAGGGCAAAACATGACCAAATCCTTAACTCTAAAAATCGATAATCTACTATCAAGTATCTTGGGTTAACAATCGACAAGAAAGTCTCCAAGATTCCTCATCTATAAAATATTAAACTTCTTACAACAACAAAAGCTAACCGCCTGCGAGGCATGACTGGATACTACTGAGGCTTACATCACCGAATAACACGGATTCTTCTAAAAACAGTTATATCAAAAATGTTTAATTAAAGAACCCGAAATTTGGAAACAGCAAAGGACAGTGAGAAAGATTAAATGTTTAATTAAATCCAAAGGCCTTTTACTCTTTGTATTACTCGAGCGTATCGCACAACTTCAAATATAGCTCTTGATAATTTAGTTAGTACTTTTGCAGTATCAATCAGTGCAGAAATGGAAAGCACCTACATGAAAGTCCTTCAATTAAACCAAGCTGCAAAATTTAACAACCAAATCTTTCTGCCACCCAACACTGCAAAGAAAAATAATCCCAATCTTATTCATTCAACGCTTAACTTCAGCAAAATAAAATTTCCCATGTCTGACGAAATTTCAAGTAGTTCATCTCTAACTGCACATACTGATGGATCAAAAACTGAAGGAAAAGTTGATTCAGCAGTCTATTTTCAAATTGCCCCTTCAAATATAATCAAACGGAAGATCATCTCCGGAATAATAATAGTGTTTTCCAGGCTGAATTGTCAGGCATAAAAACAGCGATTGAAATAGCCTTTCTCAAAACTCTCAACGAATTTACCCTAAAATCTGCTTCCAAGCAGTTATTTTAAGATTAAGGATCCCTTACCTTCCTCTCCATTGGTTTTCGACATAAATTCGTTCCTTGCTTTAATTCCAAACTATAAAATTCAAATTTCTTAGATCAAAGAAGATAGTGCTCAGTTAGGTAATGATCAGGCAAATGAATTGGCCAAAGGAGCAGCTCTAAATCAAGATGGTACTGAAATCACTCTTCCATGGGCACGTTCAAATTTCAAATACCAACTAAAACAACTTGCTTCAACATATTGGTAAGACTTCTGGAATAACGCTTCACAAGGAAGACACACGTATAACTTCATCCCTAATGTAAGTTCGAATCTCTGTACTGGAATCCTTCATAAATTACTATATAACAGAATACGAAACCTTTCTGACATATTTCTATGGAAGAAATATGGTGAACTCCAACATCTGTATATGTGAGGAACAGGGAGCTCTTGATCATTACACTTTCTCATGCCCGTTAGCTGGGGATAATCACATATAATCTCCACAAAGTAATCTCCTGGCATTCCAAAGGTTTCTAATTAAAGATGAATATCAGTATCCGAAATTTAAAAAAAAAATGTGCAACGACTCTTTTCCCACTGGCTAGATCTTTGTCAAGTGTAAGTTCCTCAGACTACATAAATTTCATGAACTTTTACATCCTGTGAATATGTTCAAAAGAATTCCACTTGTGAACTTTATAAACTGTAATAACCCACTCATTTTAACCATTTTTTAAATTGTGTTGGTTTCTTACCAAAATTATTTCCTGTATTCCCAATTTTTGCATTCTCAAATCCCTGAGCTCTCAGATTGTTACAGTGTTTTTTGATGTTATTCTCAAATTATTTGACCTCGTAGATACCTCTTTGGTACTGTTGTTACAGTTCATTATAACATTGTGTTACTAGTACTTAATATACCTATTTCATTATGTTTATCGATTATTTTTGTTATATAAAAACAGAAGTTCTCAATTTCATATTTGTGAATTTCAAATTGTACTGAAACTATATTGTAATCGCTTTATGCCCTTCAACCATTAATTTTAATAAATATTGGATACGGGGTGTACGGTGGGATTGCACAATGCACCATAATAGGTAAACTCTAAATCCTTTGAAAAGCTTCAGTTGCTCCTTTCCCCAACTTTATTCGTAAACTCTTATAAAGCTTGCATTTTTTTGGGGGGGGAGGGTTAGTTAATATGGGAAGGCATTAGCAGTTGACTCATGGCACATGGCTGGTGTCCCCCATACTTTTACTTGTACCTGTTAATGTGTCACCTTTAAAAATATTTTAATTAAAAAATTGCTTCTGAATAGCTCCATAGAATTTCGTACTGTTCTATATTTTTTTCTGATCCAATAAATGGCAGCACTACAATTCACAGACATATTTCTTCGTAAGAAAAAAATGATGGCGGCCATATATTTTAATCTGAAGAAAATCATATTTCATTTAATTCAACAAACATTGGTCTTTACAATCAAAAGGCATTTTTGGGGAGTCTTATTCGGGCAGATGCACATCATGATCCTCTAATAGTTTTTATTTATTAAAAATGCTTTCAAATTAACAGATGTTTTAGGTGTCATACTTAGTCCGACAGTGCACAGCTGCGTATATCTCACTACTAGGTTTGAGAAATTTCATTCAAAATTATTTTTTAAATATTATTTCTCTTTCTAAAATATTAATTAAGAAAAAACTGTGCGTAAACTCCATTATTGCCAAAAAATATATTACATGTTTAGATGTGCGTTGTCAGTCTCAGTATAACCCCTCCTCCCATCCCCCTGCAACCTTCATTTTTTAAGCTGCAAGTTATATGTTTGTAAGCTTAGGGAATCATATTTAGCAAAATCTTTCTTAAAAAAAAAATAAATAAATAATTTTTAACATAGTGCCCCGCAAAGGGTTAAGCGTGTTCAGACAATGTTTAAATTCGACTTTAATAACACTGGTGTTGATCTTTAATACCATAAACAGGAAAATGTTTTACAAAATAATACCATTTGGTAAAGCGCATGTTACAATTCTATCCAGCCCCTTCTTTTCTCCCCCTCCATCACCAACTACAGTGGAGGGGGAAAATATAAATAAAAGCTGAAATGGCACAAATTTTAAAGTTTTTACCCTAAAAACCTGCAAAAAAAAGGCTAAGTGGCGCAATTTTTGTTTCACCTTCTAAAATCCTGAAGTGGTAAAGACTGAAAACGCGAAAGGAATATCACGGCCAAATCTACGTCAAATCAACGTCGATGCAAGTTAATACAAAAGAAAGATACACGATGTAGCGATCAATGCACGAGAACTAGGTATGCGTAAATTTATTGCTTCTGAATTTTGAAAGGAGTAATGCTTCCACGTATATATAACACAGACTGCGCGGTGTTACTATTGTTTTCATTGTAAATCACAACTAAGTGGAATATCTTTTTACCTTTATTAACAATTTCTCTTTTAAATGCAATCAATCGATTACGCTTTCTTTACCCGTGAAAGCAATCATATGTGAGTTGCAACAGTTATTTCGACGTGGATAGTATTCATTTAAAATTAGCTCAAATTTGCATTTTTCTTGGTCTTCTGCGCTCAGTATAGTTCATGATTCAGAATTGAAAACAATCAATTTCAAAGACGAAATGATTCAAATTAACTGGAAAAATCAAAATTTTAAACAGCATAAAATCATTTTCAAGCACGTGATTTTCAGAGACCATTACTCTGCTAAGAATTCATATACAAATAAAAGAAATAGTACAACTTAATATTTCACATTATTACATTTCCGGATTCTCCATCGCTTAATGGGAAGAATCACTGAAGTATTTCATACATTGTCCTGCACGCGCTGTATGCCTGCAAGTGTAATGAAATGGCTACATTTTTTTTCCTTTCATGTCTTTGTAACTTTCTGAATATGCAGCACATATGCAAATCACTTGCTCTTGAAAAATCTTCCGAGATGACAGTTCTTCTGTCTAGAAGCAAAAGCAAGTGCTTGAAAATTAGGATTAATATTTTTATTCTGTGAAATCAAGCATATACCGATGAAAACTAACCAATGACTATTTATAGTAAAATAATTATCCTAGCAGGTATTACTTTAAGTTCATCTGAAATAAACTCAAATGTATACAATAATTATTTCTAGTGTGCCATCACATTAATAGGTATAACTGAAAACTGGTAGTTCTGACTGAAGATGCATGTAAAACTATACGGGATAAATAGGAAGAGTATACTAGTCCGTCAGATTATATGCCAATGACGAACATATTTTATCTACTACTCAAATTTGCGCTATTGCAGATGTATACATTTTTCTAACTGCGTTACCAAGTCACTTGGATTAAGCTTCTTCTCATATCTAATCACCTAACTCATGCCGTCTGAAAAATGAAATATAAAAATTAGACTCGTTAAAACATAAAGAAATATAATGTTCAGTTTCGTAAACTTCGCTAAAATCGAAAACTATATAAGTTAAAAACTTAAAATAGGGAAAGTCATAAAGTGGTAATAACAACGGAGTTCATTAAGCATCGAAGATGACGAAAATCTGATTTTTCTTACGTTCAAGGTATACTTCATTCAACTGATCCCAAATTTTGCCCCACGTGGCTTCAGGAACAGTTTTCAACTTGTTTCCAGAAACATTTATACTCGTCAGGCGCGGCATGCCCTCAAACATGTCTTCAGGCAATTCTTCGATTCCATTGAAGCTGTTAAAATAAATTAATTGTATACTAAATAATACTTCTAAAAACATTATATGCTTAAAATTAAGACTTAACTAAAATTTGTTTATTACTGTTTTCAAAAACTTTAGTAATAAATATTAAACCTTTGGAGTTATATAGTAATACATGATAAGCACAGCCGCATGAAGACGAAAATTAGAAAGTGATAGACTATTTCGAAGATATGATACTACGTTAATAATGAATGTCAGTGTGGAAGATTAAAATTAGCTCATTTGATAAACAGTTGACATTTTATGTATCATTATTTAGCTTTTAACTGAATAAAAACCGATTTTCTGGACGATGTTAGCAGATTTTGTTGAATATGAGATAACAGACAACATAAAAACCGTTTAATAAGCTTAAGTGATTTTGATTTTTAATTCTATTATAAAGGTCAACACTCGATAGCTTTTTTATCCTCTTAACTTTAGTAAAATATTTTTGATTTTAGTAAATTAAAAAAAAACTTTAAAAAAAAGTAGTTTTTATTACTTACTATGTAAACACTCTCTTCGGAATTTAAAATACGCATTATAGCATTCTACTTTCTACAGTTTCAGATAGCATATGATTTAACATCTGAAAACTTAAACGTTCGGTAGACTCAGATGTTAATTCCTTAATTTAAATACAGAAAGAAAATGAAGCTTTAATTCTTGATACCTTATACAGGAAAATCTGGTATAATGGGATTTATTCAAACCCACGGCTGCATTGAAAAGATCTGAATTTGTCAAACAATATAATTTAAAACTGAGACTTAGCAATAATAATGAATATTTAAACTGATAAAGCAAACAAACAAATGAATCACATAGTAGATTTTAAAAAACTCTGAAGATACTGTTATCTTAAAATGTTACGTTTATCATATTTCAGCTAATATCAGTCAATTAATGGTTTCCACAGTTGTGTTATCAGCTTCCTTTAACACATGCAGATCTGAAAAATTAACTATTTTCAATTTTTAGAACAGTTACCTAGTTTTTTGTGATAACGAAATATCTCTTTTCAGAAGTGGTTACAGGAAATTGACTCCATCGATAAATGCCTACTTGGAATCCTATCATCATTAGCCAACCAATCTGTATAAATTGTAACTTTTCTTTATCCATGCAATACATTTTCACAGATTGCTCTTTTTTCATCGTCTCCGTCTCCGCTGTTTTATGACTTCTAATTTATCTTTCATATGATTACTAGCGAAGCTCTGTATTTTGACTCATATTACAATCTTAAAGTAGTCTTCTTTACTCATATTCTTCATCCTATAGTATATTCTTTCATATTACATTTCCTTTAAAAATTCATTTTAAATTTGATTTAACTATATATACCGTATCCATAAAGATCCTTCAGAGGCATTTACTTTCGCAACCATTAGTAATAGATATATACTTCCACTTAAAAAAATGCTTTCTCTAAGTAAAACATTTATGTTAGGCAGTTTTAAAAATCAAAAAATAAATTTTGTAAAAATTACGAAACCTAACATTTTATACGGTTTTCCGGTCTTTGTAGTTATATCCAAAACGAGTTGATTCTTGTTCTAAAAAAATAAATTCACAAGAATGACTAACGTGCAACAAATATTGACCAAGATGTTAAGTATAAAATTTTTTGTCACATTCTGTGGTCATACATAAAATAAAAACTAAAGTATTTAAATATGCGCGAAACTAAAACTGAAATGTGTGATTGGGAAAAGGTTTCTTATGTTAATAGATAAAGCGACGTACACTGCGATGGAAATTCCAATACAACGTTTTGATAGATATAATTTTTTTTCAAAGAAAAAGTTCTTTTGTAAGAGCTCTTAATCAAAAACTCTTACGAAATTTGTGTTACACAAAGAAAAAGGCAGGCTTCATTATCGACATATAGCCAGTTTGTAAGATTATTTGCATAAATTAAAAGTGAATACTATTTTTTCGCATTAGCATTAGGTTATGATTTTAAAGTAACAAACAACCTCGTGAATGATGTTGACAAATTTCCAGCATTTAAAAGCTTATATAAATTGCTTGCGTGAAAATGCTTTCGGTACATAAAAAGTAATAAAATTATAAATTTCAGAATGTTATACACTAGTTAATCACAAAAGAATATCACTGGGTGAAATTAAAAGGGAATTCAACTACAGATTATTCTAATTCATATTTTAGCCAACAGCTCACAAAAAGGCCAAAAACGATCGAAAAGAAAATCTAATGAAATATCTCGGTTCATTTACATTCTTACTGCAACTGCGTCCTGCGTAAATTACATTTTTCGCATAATTTTCCTCTCTTGACTTTCAGATCATAAAATTGGTAAAAAGAAAGAGGACAAATAAGCGAGGGCATATGATACGTACTATATTTGAATTAAGTCATTTTATATAGACCATTAATTCTAAACCATCGTAATCTGTAAGATTTTACGCCCCAAGACTGATATTTCAACCTGCCTGGCCAATAAGACATAGGCAGTGCTCATTGGAACTATTTTAATAAATTAGTGTCAAGTACAATGACCATACATCAGATTCTCCTTGATTGACTGGAAAATCTCTTGGGGCCACCAATAAGTGTGTTCATTAATAAACAAAAATATACAACTTGACATATAATCAACTCATAAATAAAAGTTATGCAGAGCAGAACAAAATTTAATGAAATATGAGTGAATGAATGAATATGAATCAATGAATAATACATGAACATCTCTTTCCCATACATGAAGCACAACTCGTTCTCATAATCATGCTCCGTGAAGCATAATAATACAGTTTATTTTATCTTTTCATTTCATGCAGTTTATTCTAACTTTTCATTTTCATGCAACCTATAAGTCGAGTTTTCTTATTTGACCAATTAATCATATTTTAATATCTCAAATTAAAGTTCACATTCGTAGTCTACCTAAACTCACTGCCAATAAATTAAACTAGACTCAGTGGCCCAACAGCCCTAGTGTGCCACGGCCTGTAGTGCCCTTTTTCTGCTTTCTTGACCTTTGGGCCCCGGAGTGCATCAGCATATTCCCTGAACAAGTGGTCAGCTTGTCGCAGGACCGCCGGTTTTTAGTCCCCAAGCGAACTTGGAACTCATTTTATCAACCCACTTAAAAGATGAAAGGTTGAGTCAACCTTACCCAGTCCGGAGATCGAACCCCGGACCTGTGGTGCACCTACGCGACGCGCTAGCCACTTCGCCACCGGGCGGTCTACAACGAATATAAACAACTTTATTTAAGAAAAGTTCCAGTTGTCTGCTTAAACAAGCACATTTAGCATCTAAATTTGAATGATTCGTTCTAAGTTCCAGTCATGCTTCAAATTTTCATTTTATAAATAATGCAAATGGGATCTTCAGAACTACTCTTATGGTTATGCCCGACTCCTGAACAACAAGCTCATATCTGCTGCTTATCACATCTAAACTGAAAATGTCCAAAATCCTGACACTTAAAACATCTAGTTACATTTAGATATTCTTTTATTGTTATTCGAACCCATCTTAAATTGACTTTTCCAAACGCAATCACAGACTGAAACTTTTCTGGTTGAATTTGAGCAACTCAACGTAATCCACCATTTTTACCTTTTATAAGGAATAATAATTCAGTATCGGCTTCATTAAAAATTTCCTATTACCGTACTAGGACCTTCGTGATCTAATCTGATTTCATCTTATCATCTGTGTCATACAATATAATCTTTGGTTTCTACTTTACGGGTAACTTACCCTGCAGATCTTCTTTCAATAAAGGGTTCACTCTTATTTCTTGTGCAAGACTGTCAGTGTCATTCTTGTTTCAACATTCCACAGCCAGACCACCACTCTTAACTTTCTGTACGTTTGGAATTCCACTTTTTAATTTAACGGGATCCACGGCTTCCACAGTTCGAGATTTAATCTCTTCAGATGATCTGCCATTCTTCTTCCGATAAACCAAAAAAATGTGTTCTTTCTTTTTGTCCCGCTTTTGAACCAACTTTTTATCTAGATTTCCATGCTTTTTTACAATGTAAAGTTGAACTCTCTTGGGTATCATCCAATGTTAAACTCTAGATAGACGTTAAACGAATTATTTCTTATTCTAAAGTACGACAGAAACTGAAAAGTGTGTAAAAGACCCTTTATTTAAAACTAAATAAGGTGAGCAGAAGGCAATCCTGGTGCTTACAACTCCTCCAGCATTTATGGCTAGAAACTTTAAAAGCAGTATGTCAAATGCAAAACTAAATTTAAATAACTAATAACCAAACGCTACACAGAGGAATTGAATGCGAAGTTGGCGCAGAACTTCACTAGCGTGAATTTCAACTAACGGCAACTATAAGGCAAGGTCGAAGACTGGAACTCTTACCTAGAATAGCAAACCTATAAATTAAGCCACGAGTGGCAGAACACGCTTTGTCTTAACAATCTCAAAACCTTACTCAAATACATGCGAAATAACTTGCATTCTGACAGGAAAACAAAAAGAGGGAAGTGACAGTATAGACTCAAACCAAAAAACTGCTTACTCAAATAAAGGAATCTCACATCTTTCGCCACCAGAATTTAAGTAATTGCAACGAAGATCTTTAACGACCTTAGTGAGATCTTAAAATTTTAACTAAATGAGAGCCAACATTTTACAAGCAAGAACTTTCAGTCTAAACTTCTAATCAATCTAAACTAATTACATACAGCTCGGTCTCCGCAAGGTCATTTTTCTTATCACATTTTAATATTGACAGTAGTAGCTTCCCTTCCAGTTATCTGGAAGGGAAAATGTTTTAACACAAAATCTAACACATTTTACACGTTTTTTTCTTTTCAATTCACATTTATGAGAAACTTTCATACATTTTTTCAGTTATTCTATAATTAATTGTTCATTCCCTTCTGCTCTCCAGTAAATTGTACTGAAATGTACGAGCGGGTGTCATTTGTACAACTATTTCTGCACTACCGCCTAATCTAAATTCTACATGTTAGAAACTTAGACACACTAGACCTCAAAAACACCGTAAATTCAAAACTATTCCTAATGTGCTAATCAAAATAGATCATCAAACTTTTGTATTGCCTGGACAGCCTAACTTTTAATTACATGCATACCGCTAGCATTTGATTTAACTCAGTTTTATCTTACTTTGCTAACTTACATTTAAACATTTCATTCATACTTCAAGAATTCATCTTTTATAATTACGCAAGCGTTTACTTTTAACATACAGATTAACAGAACATTTGCGCTTGCAATACTAAACTATTAAACATGCTTCATACAACATTGGCAATATATTACATTCAGAAAATTCTATGCAGTTTACATTTTACATCACGTGAGTTGCTCAAAGTGTTTTGACAATTTCGCCGAACTTCCTCAAAAAGCAGTCTCTTGGACTAAAATCATATTTTTATATTTAGATTAAACTTAAAATCATTGCGCATAAATGACTAATTAAAGGTGAAAAGCTTCTTGCTGTATAATAAAACTGAAATGACCTTGCTTGAGGTAAAACTTAAATAGCAACCGTTGCACTTTTAAATATAAAACAAAAACCGAATATGCGAAGAAAATAAATTTCACTTATCTTTTGCTTCTCTGATGGTTATTCATCTTCTTGGCGATGAATTCCTCCCATGATGGATATATCCCCACCAGCTGCACTCGAATTCGTCTCCTGGGATGTGGCCTGAACTGGTAATTTTCTTTTCGGAGCCCTCTCCTGGTACCTCTTGAATTTATTCTGTCGCTGGGGGAACTGCTTACACAGCCTGCTTCCTAGTCTGTTGGTTAATTGGAGCCATAGTCTGATTGCTGTAAACTTTCTTCCTTTGCGTTGAAAAGTCTTCTGCTCGGCGTTTCGGCCATAGAGCTTGTCGTGAAGAACCGTCGGTAACATTTGGATTCGTAACTTGAAACCTTTTCCCTTGATCTCTCACCTGGCGTTGATCCGTTGGCTGCTCTCTGGATTTCACGGATTGTCTTATTTTATGCTTCCTTTTTAGCCCTCTGGTGTTTCTTAAATTTGGCCCCTGTTCCTCCTGGGGTCCATTTTCCCTTGAATCTTCAACCACCGGCCTTTTTTTCCCTCTTTTTTATTATCTGTGTTACTCTGTTTTTTTCTTTAAACCTCACTTGGCGGCACTGCATTTCTGCTAGCCTGTGATTCCAGCAAAATATCTCTTAAAAGACGTATGTCAGTTCATTTAAAGTATTTTTTTCACTGATCAATATTTTCAACCAGCTCTTCCACATTTTCTTTTTTAAAGTAAATTACCGCTTCCCTGATGAGTTCAATTACAGACGGGTCTCCAAATTTTGGGCAATATTTTCCGACTTTATCTTCAGTTGCACATGATAAAGAATGTTTAACTTTTAGAACTTTCCCTCTCTCTCTAAAATTAACCTCCCTTCGTTTTTTGTCGCAATATAATTTTTGCTTTCTTCTTGCAACATCCGAATTACGGACAGCTTCATCGACTTACTCTTGAATACCCGCTATTTTCTTTGAACAAAAAAGAGTTTATCCAAAGGAGTAATCAATTTTCATCTAAGAAACAGTTCTGCTGGCGTTTTCCTTATAGTATCGTATTTAGCTGTCCTCAAAACAAATGCTAATTCTCTGAAATAGCTATCCCAGTGCTCATGATAGATTTTTTACACAACTAAGTATAATCTTAACTATATAATGTAACATCCTGATGCTCAAAATGGTCAGGATCTTTCAAATAGGCATAAATATTTTAAAATTCGGTGTTCGTTTGTAATTCACGAGATTCATGAATTTTAGCGGTTAACATAGCCCACTGGAGTCTTTTCGCTTCTTTATCTAATTTTATTCTTGATAAAGTGTCAGCCACTACATTTTCTTTTCCTAGCATTTTTTAATAATTAGATTAAATACTTGCAATTTAAGGGCCCATCTAATAAGTCATGGAGACAAAGTTTTACTGGAATACAAACAACCCTTTTGAGTCAGCACAGCGCCAACCGTGTAATCTAAGACATCCTCTGAGATTTCTAAAGTTTTATCACTTTCAGGAAATTTTAAAACCGGCGCTTGAACTAACGCGTGT
Organism: Stegodyphus mimosarum; assembly: GCA_000611955.2. NCBI lineage: Eukaryota > Metazoa > Arthropoda > Arachnida > Araneae > Eresidae > Stegodyphus > Stegodyphus mimosarum. Next base: position 202,478 of record KK121372.1, on the reverse strand, counting down.
TTAAACACTGTATTTGAGTAACAACACTGCACTCACTGTTTGCGCAACAACAGTGTATAACACTGTATTCACTGTAGTTTTTCGAACACTGTATTTGCTTCGGATGACCAAATAAATCTGACTTCCTTTCTTTTTACTTTTAACAGTGTTTTAGCTATTGTTGCAAAATCTTTGATAAATGTCCTATAGTAAGAATACATGCCTAAAAAGGAGGACAACCGTATCTGGTGGCGGGTAATTTTTGTTGCAATTACTTTTTAATCTACCGAGTCGATTCTTTTTCATATCTTACAGTCTAGGTAATGAAGATCCTTGGTGGCGAAATTACATTTTGAAGCATTTATTCTTAATCCTGCTTCGTTTAGAAGGGAAAATACTTCGTGCAAATCCTTAATAATCAACTATATCGTCTCGCTAATTATGATTACACCATCTAGATAAATAAAAGTACTTTCACCGAGGACAGGTCTTAATATCGTGTTCATGGCCCTATGAAATATAGCGGAGGCAAACAGAGTAAGACAAACTTCATTCTTAAAAAAGGGTAAACGCCTGATTTTGTGACAAATGCGGGTTTCGGTACAACCTCTGGTTTTACCTAGATTTGGAAATATCCTAAAATAAGATTTAACGTTGTCATGTAATTCGTTGGTTTCATTTTCCTAATTATTTCTTCTGTTATAGGCAGAAGGCAAAAAGAATATTTAGCCTTGACCTATTGAGTTTTTATAATCAACTGCGAAATGCCACGCTTTATGATCCGTAGGTGGGAGATTATTCTTCATAGTACATAGTAGCTCTAGCGTAAAGCCTACTTATGGAAGTCATTATTTTATTCTTTATAATTTCTTGTACGTGTTGTTCGATAATTTGTTCCTCAACTTTGTCATAACGATAAAGCTTTGCTCTTACGGAGGGGAGTATTTCTTGTGTAAATGCTGTGGCTCACAATTTGAGTTGGCCTAGGTTCCCGACAAATAATTTAGAGAAATGACTTACCAAGCGTTCCAACTTGTTTTTATCTTCAGTCTGTAGGTGAGTTAATTTTCGGAGGGTGTGATTCTTTTTCCTCAGTTCCTTCATCTCTAGCTGCACTGTGGCTTCCTTAAAATTTATTTTGGCTACCGCCACTTTAAAAAAATCCATCCCTAAAATTACTGCGGACTGGAGATTTTTAGAACGAAAAACCCTACCTTCTGCTGCTCATTCTTTATTTGCACGTGTAAGATGACTTTTCCTAAGGACGTATGCTGCTTGCTTTCGGCAGCAGTAAATTTTGCTCCCGCGACCTCAAACATCCTACACCTTTTGAAGATTTCCGAAAACAATTCTCCCCTAGGAAACTACATTGAGCCCTGGTGTATAATAGTGAGTTCTCTGGAACATTATTTAACAACATTTGTATTACAGGCAGAGCAAAAGTTTTTATTATATCGTATTTAATTGAATCTTAGAGGGATTTTCTTGCCTCCGGGTAACTGTACTCTCTTATCTTCAGTACCCCTGATTTGTTTAAACTCTGCTTGCTTCTTTCCCCGTCTCCTCTTTTGCCCTTTCTCTTGGAGATCGCCAATCGCAGTTGAAAATATTTGTCCATTTTCAAAACGTTTATTTCCATCAATCCGTGGCCTGCCTTATGGGTTTGGTTCATAAAATTGTCCATTCGACCTCTGGCCATATCCTGCTGTAAGCGTGCTTTTAGCAGTCCTCCGGCTTTCGAACTTTACCGTGAGGTCAAACAAGCTCTCAAGCGTTCTCGGATTTCTTAACTCAAAGAAATCTTGAAATAGCGCTAACAGCCTAGGCAAAATAACCTCAATTACTTCTGTATCGGATCTTTTCTCGTTAACAAATTAATTTTAATTTATAAGAAGTTAAAAATTTGAATTTTTCTTAGTATAAACTCGGTCTGTTTTTTGACCTTCAACTGGTACTTTACTGAACAGTTCTGCTTCCAACATGGTCTTATCTTTTACTACGGGAAATGCTTTAACGAGGGCGTTTTTAAATATTCCAGATTTGAGGGTCTCACTTTCTGGTTTGTCCAATAATAATTTGCCAGTGTTTGTCCTCTTAATGCCGCGGTTGCTATCGTAAACTTTTGAACTTCTGGTACCGGATAACGTAAAAAATGCGAATATGGATATTCAAAAAAGTGATTAGCGAACTTCTTCCATCAAAAGTCACCGCGGGTATCATTTATGCCCGCATGGTGTCAACGATGAAGTCAACCTCCTCCATGGGACTAACTGTTCGGGCGCCACTATAAGGTCTAAAGTCTTTTACTGTTGTAAAATGTGACTAACTTTTTGATAGACATTAAGCGAATTACCATTTTTGATAGACACCAAGCGACATTAAGAGAATTAACGAATTAATTAGTCTAAAAAGTAAGAACAGAAACTTGTGAAGGGCGTAAAGAACCCTTATATTTTAAACTCAATAAGATGATAGAAGGCACTTCTGGTGATTTCAAGAATCTGCCAGCACTTACGACAAGAACTGAAATTAGAAATTCAGATGTAAAGTTAAATTTTAATAAATAATAACCAAAGGCTACACAGAGTAATTTACGCGATTCATCAGCGTGAATTTAACTATCGGCAAGAAGTAATTCTGACTTAACAGTCCCAGACCTCCACTTAGATACACAAGAAGTAATTTGGCTTCTGGCGGGAAAACCAGAAAAAAGTGACAGTGAAGATTCAAAACAAAATAACTGGTTATGTAAATTAAATAAAACTCACAACTTATCTAAAATAAAAATAATCATTTAGGAAAAGGTTTCTGATGTTAAGAGATTATATGACGACAAGCATTTCTTTGCAAATTGCTATGAATAATATTGATCAAAATAACTTTTTTCAAATTGAAGATCTACACAGAATCTTATCTTATAGAATTCGCGTTCTAGAAAACATTGATAAGCTTCAGTATCGGCAGATAGCTACTCGTAATATTATTTACATAAATTAAAAATGAAAAATACTTAGGCTTTAATGAATTTGTTGAGGATTATCGAATTATGATTTTAAAGTAAAATCTTCATCAGAACATTAATAACGTTTTTTTAGACATTATTACTTATCTTAGACTTTATTACTTACTTACTCGAAAATTTATAAATTAATTTCGGCATACAAAATGTAACAAAATTTAAAATAAATACCGTAGTAAATTACAAAAGAATATCATTGAATGGCATCCAAGGGAGGGATCAATCACGAATTATTCTAATTTATTTATTACCGTCAGTACAAACTGAAAACGATGCCAAACATCGCAAATTTTGAAATTACATATCGATCAGCTTTTGTCGTACGGGAATCAAACTTTTGTGTTTTATTTTTTAAGGTGTACAGATTTTCTTTACTATAAGTATAGGGACTGGAGGAACGTGTAAAAGTAAAATTTCGTATTTTATGCAAAGTAGTCTTTTTAATTTAAAAATTGTATAAATCTCTGCGTAATTTCAAACATTGCTCAAACATTGTTTCAATTCAAACATTGTTTGAAATTGGATGTATGTGCCAAAGAACAACGGCTGCGAAAATAAAGGCCGGGTAAGGACTTTTACGGGCACGGTGTATAATTATCCCTTTATATTTGTTGGGAGTGAAGAAGGAAAATCAACATTAAAGGGTTAACATTAAAGGGTTTTATTTAAATAGCCATTAACTCGCTATTTAAATAAAAGTGCCTTATATAAAAATAGCAGGTTCATACAATAATTTGAAATTACTTTTAGGTCTATATTTTTAGAAAAAGTGATTAATTGCTTCTGTGAAAAAATTGTAGAGCACCATTTAAGGAAGTTAAAGAATATTAAAATTTCTTCTACTAAAAGGAATGTATTATTCTTTTCCAATTACTATTATTTTTACCAATAACAAAATGTATTAGGCAGACACATTTAATGGTGAATTAAAAAAGCAGTAAGAAAGAATATCTTTGACATGGTTGCATAGATTTAACATATACAAGCAACTGAATTGATTGAATGTAAATAGATTTAATTCTATGTGATAGATAATTATAGAGTAAAAAACATAAAAATACTTCTTCTTATTTTAATTTTTCTTTTATGCAGTACGTACCTCATTTCTAGAAGTTCCAGCTTGTTAGCAGGATTCGGGAACATGGATCTAGATACTTTCTTAAACCTATTATCACCCAGCCATATTTGTGTCATATTAATCAAAGAAGCAAAAGCTTTGTCTCCAAGCTCTTCTATATCATTTGCTTCTAACATCAATTGCTCTAAAGACTCGGGTCCTCCTTCAAACCAGTCATTTCCAAGTCTTTTTATATCATTTGCTTCAAAGTATAAATCTTTCAACTTCTTAAGATGGCCAAGGGGAAAGGTTTCTAAATCTTTCTTTCTTTTGTCAACACTTCCATATACATATATGTTTTTCAAAGAATTTTCTAAGCCGGTGAAAGGTCTGTCACCGAAAGATCCTATCTTACAATTTTCGAAATGAAGATTTACGGACTGGAAACCTTCGAAGAAATTAGATGGTATATCTCCAAGATTTGATTTCCAGAATGCGAATGAAAGATTTTGTCCTTTGATGTTTTTCATGACGTCGCTTATCTTTTGTAGACTGCCCAATCCTTCACAATCAATAGAGGTAAGCAAGCCATCATTGGTACAGAAACATGGATAAACTTTCTGGCTGGGTGGACATTCCGGCACACCAGCTAAGATTACAGATGCTGCACCAAATATTCCGAAAAATTTCAGAAACCACATGCTGAATGGCTTTGCCGACCTGAAGAAGTAAATAAGACAGAAATATCAGCCTTGCCTTCTAAAACGAAGTATTCACATTAAAAAAAGTGTGAGTAATAACTTTTTGCAAATATGATGAATTTGTTCAGATTAAAATAATTGGAATATTATTTTAAATAATTACACTTAAATTTTTAAGTACTACATTTCACTGAGTTTTGATAAGTAATGAGAAAATTCTGTAACAGCTTATTCTAAATGTTCAAGTTATTAGACCAACACCCTAATTAGTTAAGTTATAAAAATAAAAAACCCATTTAACCTCCTTTAACAAATTTTCAAGTTTCGTGGCAGAAAACAGAAAAAAAATTAAAATTTCATTTATACGTGTACATTTGTATGCATTTATGTATGTAATGTATAATATATGTGTGTGTGTATTCACTTTCTTTTCTTTTCCATTGATAATAGTATACTGGGTTTAGTTAGCTTTTCGGCCAAAAGTCCCATGATCAGAAATATCTTATAACTTTACGCTTGTGTCATATCCGCCAGGTCTATTCTTGGGATGCAAACCATGTATGTATGTCTAAAGACGGAAACTTGTCGGCCAAGAAGTCTAGCAGAGAAGGAGGACATGCGATATGTTCAGACAACTCAAATCTTTATATTATATTATTTGCATGCAAGGAAAGAAACAAAATGGTTAATACAGTTTACACAGATATGTTATTATAAACATACTAAAACTATCATAAAGTTATATATATATATAT
>KK121372.1:148343-196778 GCA_000611955.2 Stegodyphus mimosarum | reverse complement strand
ATCTCCCCCCCCTTAAAATTAAAATAAAAAATTTAAAGAAATTATTTTCTTAATTGAAAAATTATTTTGTTATTATTTTTTTCATTTTTGCCTTAAAGTGTAAAAACCTAGATGGATAAAATTAAATTAAAACAACAGTACTTTAGAAAAAATATGCAGCATGTACAAAATACAGCAATAAATGTGATTTTAAAATATTTAATTTTAAAAAATATGAAAATATATAGAACAAATTAAAAATTATTTTCCCACGCTAGCCTCGGATCATGCCAAACTTATAAGTGCCTCAACCTTTTAAATTTTTGAATATTAAAAAATGAACGTTTTTTAAAAGTAAATTGTTAAGTATAAACAAATCAAACAACGTCTCGCCGGCTATGGGATTAAGCTTATTAAAGTACTAACAGTACAGTGTTAAGTAAACATCATTTCGACCGAGCGTATATTTTAAACCAAAATATAAGACATAATTCAGAATTTAATTTTAAACAGTTGGCGATCGAGGCGACCTCACACTATAACCTGTTCAGAACATCTTTACTTAATCAAAAAATATTATAGGCATTTCATATGGTATTTAACAATAACTTAAATTTAAAAAACAGACTTAGTTTCAAATTTCAAACTACTATGTTAGTCTATTGAAAAACACCATTGCCAAGTACGACATCAGAATTCTAACCGTCATACGCCACCGAGACTTCTAATCTAAGAATTTTAAAAATGTGTATATAATAAACGCATTTATTACATGCCTAAATAAATTTAACATACATAAATCCGAAAATGATGTTCCACTCTGAAAAAAAAAATATCCAGCATCGTTCCAGTCGTACATACTAAATTCCTTACGTTCACATAACAACTCCCCAAGCTGAATTTTTATTACATTTCATAAAATGAAAATTTAAAACTCGATTTGGGAAACTGTTATATGGATATAAACGATTTTGTATGTGTGACTAGAACGGTACTAGACATTCTTTTTCGGCAATGGAAACTTATTTTCGGATTAAGTTTTGTTAATTTTATCTACGCCTCATGTACCAGCGGTATAGTAGCTGCTGTCATATTTGACAGTGGTGTTTATCTTAAACTTACGCTACCCGATATTAAGATTGCAACACCAAAAAGGAGTGGCCCGAAAATTATGCAAATTTCAAGGTAGATGTACGTCAACGAGTTATGCGAATGATGTGGAATTCGCAGCTTTCCAGCGCACGTTGAAAAAGATACTCCCTCTGTCCTCAATTAGCTGCTAATTTAAATACTTTTGTGTTGATCATTGATACTGATGATTTTATGACTTCGTTTGAGCATTTTTCAGAAATTTCAGGTTGCTACGTTATCAATCAACAACATTTACTTATCAAGCATTTCCTCCTTAAATCAGCACGAAATTGGTTTAAAAAATCCAAGATTCGCACACCCTTAAGCCACGCCCCATTTTGTAAAGACTCTTCCGCCAGTAATCGCATAAAACTATCTTCTAGCTAATGAATTGTGAATTCAATGACTTTCCTCGCGCATACGAGCCAGCTTTCCTTAGAAAGTCCTCCACAAAAACATCCCTCAATCAGATATCCCTCGAGGCTTTGCCTTAATCATATAAACATGATGTTTTTGATATACTGGTTGTAAATACCTTACAAAATGGGGCGTGGCTTAAGAGCAAACAAACCCTTTAAATTTCCTTCGAAAATTTGTCCTAAAATAAGCACACATTTGTGGAAAGTAAAAACTGAGAATGAAAATACCAAGTTGTGGTAATTTTAATCACAGATCAAAACATTTTAATTGATATACAATTTTACTGCTCCCGATCTGCTGAACTGCATCAAAAGTTATTTATGACTCCCTACTTGAAACGTAGCAACCAATTTGGGACAAAATTTTCAACCTAAATGTTGGAACTAATTTGGACGGAGGGAGTATAAGGGAAGGAACCTGCAGAATATTCAATTTTTGTACCATTATTTCGGCTAGGGAAATCATCGTAGAAAATTTGTTCCTGTTGCAGATGACGAGTGTAATAGCACAGAATGCCAGGCAGTCGTCAATGGAAGGAGTTCCAGCAGACAGACGATTTTACGAGAGGCATAGTGATCGGACTGAAAAGGGCAGGTTGGTCGATACGGCAAATCTCAGTTGACACACACCTGGAGGCGTCCACAATGCGCGGACTGTGGCGACGATGTTTAGAACAAGGAAAGGGGGCAAGCTTGAAGGGGTGTCGGTGCAGCCAGAGTGACGTCAGCATGTGTGGATCGACGCATCCAACGACAAGCGGTGGCGCACCCACAAGCCACTTCTACCTCCATTCTGCAGCATATTCAAGAGACCCTAGATGTTCCCATATCGACCAAAACCATTTGTCATCAAATAGGTGGCTAGTAGCCTGCATTCGTAGCATCCGTTAAGAAGATTGCCATTGACACCACATCATAGACGCCAACGTCTGCAATGTGCCGGGCTCAAGTGGTATGGACGGCGTAATGGCACAGGATCGTGTTCTCAGGTGAGTCAACCTTCTTTTTCTCCAATGATAATCGCCGCGTACGAGTATGGCGTCAACGTGGAGACAGGTCCAATGCGGTAGCAATTGTGGAACGCCCCAGTGCGCAACAACGCCGCATCGTGGTTTGGAGCGTAATTGCGTACGATTCCAGGTCAGCTCTAGTTCGTATTCAGAGCATCATGAGGGCCCAACGATACACAGATGATGTGCTGCAGCCGGTGACACTCTCCAACTTTCAGGATTTGCCCAATGCTTTTATCAGCAGGATAACTCCCAACTACACACTGCTTGCATCAGCCAACACTGATACTCTGCAAAGTGTACAGATATTTCTCTGTCCACCGTTTACTTTTGAGCTCTCACCAATCGAACGCATTTGGGATTGAATTGGACACCATTTGCAGACCCTGCCGTTGCAGCGTTCAGAAGACGAACTGCGGCAAATGGTTGACAGGGAATAGAGAGCCATTCCTCAGGACACCCTCCTTAGTCTCATTTACTTTGTACCTAGATGTGTTGCTTAGTGTATCGCCGTGCAAGGTGGTCCTACAACCTACTGAGCCGACGCTGTTCTCGCTCTGTATGATGTATATCATTTCTAAATAAATATCACTTATTGTTCGTTGCTCTGTGTCTACCGAGTTTCATTACTTTCTGGCCACTTCTTCTTGGTGTTGCATTTTCAATATCGGGTAGTGCACATACGAGTTTAAACTTGGGTATGTTATTGCGTGTTTTTTTTAATTTTATTTCTTATTCATTTATTTTTATATATATATTTATCTTTCGGAATGGCTTTAATTATCTGTACGATTAAGTTAAAATGTTCTGAAAAGGGTACAGTGGATACAGCACTTTCTTTTGCCTTGACTGCCAATTTTAATTACTCGTTATATGGCAAAGCTCACGAGGGTTATCTATCTATGCCTTGACTGCTGGATGTATGAAGTAAGATCTAATGGCTCGTCATATGTTTGGCTTAGAATATGTACACGGTCGAAACGTTGTACATTTAATAAATTTAATCCGATTGCTGACGAGACCATTCCTGAATTAATTATAGTGAACATTTTTCTTATATACGTAATTTGTTCATTTTAAAAATTTAAAACTCTTTTCATAATGCGAATTAAAATATACGCACTTGTAAGTTAGCATGATCGAGTTTGTGAAGGAAAATTATTTTTTTTATATATATATTTCCATATTTTGGAACATATATGTTTTAATTTTGATTTATATGCGCATATTTTAATCTTAATACATGATTTCATGCATATTTGCATCCATTTAATGCGTGCATGAAAATTAAAAAATAATATTTTCATATTACGTTTCAATTTTCATGCACACATTAATTACAGATCCAGAAATAAAAATCATCTATAATAATCATCCAGAAGTAAAAATATTTATAATAACGAAGGAAAATCACAAAAATGATCTAATATTTATGAAAGGTTTAAAAAGTATCTATACTAATATAGATGTAGTGGTTATTTTAATCAGATTGAACAGTGGTTATTTTAATCAACTTGTTTTGGAGAAGAAAATATTTTGATGTTTGAAAATTGTTTTATTGAATAATTTCTTTCTACCTTCTGCTCAAAGTACTGGTTTTTGCTCAGTTTGGGCGTACATAAGTTCGAAAATAAAGTATTATACCTTCAAAGCAAAATTAATTTGAAAAAAAAATTAATATTGAAAATACTAATACAATTGTTAAAAGAAAGCTATTTTACGAAACAGTTTTCAATATTAAGAACACTGCTTTCAATGTTTTGAATACCTTCGGTCTGCAAATCAGGGTTTTTATCAATGAACTTTATGATTTCAGAATGTAAGTCTAATATAATACTGAAGAAAATTTATATACTGAACTCAGGTAAACATAACAGCACTATTGGAAAAGATAGTCAGAAAAGAAAACTCCAAAGTAGTTTACTAATTCCTTTTCTCCTCGTGAAATAATGTTTTTCGTATTAATTGTAATTATTGTTGAGGTAATATATTTATTGATTGCGATTCTTGTTGTAATCATAATACTTATTTTTGTTAAATAAGATATATAGCTAAAATATGTATTTTGTTTGTTCTTCAAAAGTATTATTTATGTGACTTCTAAGAAATTTGACTATACTTATGTAACAGCACTAACATAGAATAACATTGTTATTATATAACATTGGGTAAACACTAAATACAATTCAAATAATTACTCACAAAAATTTTCATGGTCTTACTGCTCACAATGGAAAAGAAAGAGAAATGACAAATTGTATTTTGATTAATTTTTTTATAAAAAATATTACAAAAACAATTGCAAAAAACAATTGCAAAAAACAATTGCTGGCCAGTATCTTAAGTGTCAGTCGCACAAATACTCAGTATCATACTCAGTGCGTAATTTTCTTTCACTTAAATTATTTTGAAATATGTTTAGTAAACCTGAAAACAACATTTTTTCATTCTTTATTCCTACTTCAGAATCTGGAAGGAAGTAAGCATAATAAAAAAAGTCGAAAAACTTTTTTTATTATGCCCACTGCACATTTATTCCAATACTGAGCACATACATATTTTGTGTGAATTAAAAAGTAAATAAAATAAAAATAATTCTTGCAGTTCTCAACTGTAACTCAAAATGTCTTTGCATATAAAGTACAAAATAATATTAATATAATTAAACACTGTGTAATATAATTAAACACTGTGTAGTATATTAATAAAAACACTGTGTAATGTTTTGTCCCACCTGAAAAACACACAACTAAAAATAATTCTTGCGGTTTTCAAATACACTTCAAAACAGTTTTAAATATTGCCAGATGCCTATATTATTAAGCATGAAAGAATAATTTCCCAGTAAACGAATAGTGTCATGCGATGTTGCATCTGAACACTAATCTAAAACGGTACTCAACAATGAAAAAATACGAAAAAAAACTGAAAAAAAAAATGTTTGATGCAAAGCGGAAAAGAGAGAGAGAGAGAAAAAACTCCTTATTCGTCTGATTCTTGTGTATATATTACAGAGCATTATAGAGCTCGCCTGCAGAAGAGAAAATGCTGAATTATAACAAGCTGCGACAAATTTTAAAAATGTAGATAATTAAGACATATATGTATTATTAAATAATATCCTAAACATAATAATTCCGCATCCTTAAGTGTGAGATCGTTTCATATAATGCTCTGTTGCTAGCTTTGTGTTTATTGTTACGACGAAAAAATACAGTAACTCAGAATCAGAATTAAATGCTCAAATAACTCAGAATCAGAATTAAATGCTCAAATAACTCAGAATCAGAATTAAATGCTCAAGTAGCTCAGAATTAAATGCAATGAATTTATACCCATGACAATAAGTTTGGTAGTTAATTTTATTTCTTTCATTTTTTTTACTTTCTTTATTAAAATCGGTCAGACTAGTGAGAAATCTCTTCAAGTGAATAAGGAATAAAGAATATCTAAGGGACCACATATTCCTGAAATTCGTTTTACTATATTTATAGCATAGATTAAATGCACGAATTACGGGCATTGTAATCTTTCAAAGATCTTAATGAAGATTTTGAAGAGTTTCTTCGGAAACTAGAGAACCCAACACGTAAATCTTTCATTAACTCATTTAGAATTTACTGTCGTGACATTCTCCAAAAGTTAAAGAACCGAAAGTTGAAGATTAGGATGAAATATTTCACCCCCTCCCATTTTGGCTTTAAAGGAGGGTTGTCAGAGGAGATGCAATATTTTATTAATGTAAGGTTATTAATGAATTTTTCGGGAGAGATAATAGTTTGTTGCAGAGGCAAGAGAAACTTTTTGGCTGTTACTAACGAATATTTATTGAATTTCAGTTAATTTATTTAAAGTTATATGTGTAAAAGCCTTTCTTTGCTTGCAAAAACTATTTTCTCTCGACTGTATTTTGACATACCAAATTTTCTAGTTGTTTTACAAAGAAGTTAAGTATTGCATCTTATATGATATAAGCAAACTATGTTAAACTATGTTGTAAAATTTTGCCAGTGAATAAAAAGGTAACATTTTGTCTCTGTTAGTTTGATTATTTATACAAAGGCATTAAAGCAAATGCAGTAGTTAATAAAATCAGGCATTAAAGTAAAAAAGATAAGAAAGGAGATACTTAACATACAGAAAGACTTACCGCTACGAGAAAAGACAATTTAGAATTCAAGCAATGGGAAGAATAATGCAAACGACATCATTTATATCTCAAACAATAATAACATTTACAGATGCTGATATTCCCACCTAAGTAGAAGTATAACTGATAAACACTGAATTCTGAGAAGGATGATCATTGTTTTAAGTCTAGCACTAGTTCCTTTGGGTGTTCTGCGCTTGAAATTCTGGCTGAAACACTTAAAAACATTCTCTGCTTACATAAATTTCAGCAGGCAGAGCAAACTAGAGGCTTCTAATAATAAAACATCATTAAAACTTTAGGTTACTTCAGGATTGAAAGAATATCATGCTTGTTTTTTAATTATATTTTTGGGATTTTGCATTATCTCAGTTAAGTTCTAGGAAAACAATTAAGGTAGGAACGAACATGAAATAATTACAAATGATGTTAATTACGGGAATTCTTAAAGCAACTAAAATGGAGTTAATTACAACAAGCACGATAGGGCTGTCTGCCTTACCTAAAATAAGAAGTAAATAAAGGGGTGATTTACTGTGACTTGTGTTTTCTTTAACTATTCAAAAAATAAAGATATATATTTGAAGTTTAACTGTTGTATACATCTAACGGAGAAACTTGTAATGTAGCAAGACCTTTCGAATGAATTTGAAAACAGTACCACTTTGTGTGTGCGTCACAAAGGCTAAGCAAAAATTATGATAAAAGCCTCTCCTTGCTCTTTTATAACAGTTGCTTTTAGTTTAAAAAAAACTGAAATTCTGGGGAATAAAGCAATGTGGAATGAGTAGCGCAGCTATTGTTAAAAAGTACACAATGATCGAAAACAAGTTCATAATTTCCTTCAAATTTCTGTTACGGAGAGTAATCCAAGTAAGTTTACAATAGTGAAAGACTTAAAACCTGATACCTTTCTAAAGACTGCACAGACGCCTCTGTCAGAATGACGTTTCTGTCTTCTTTCTAGTTGTGTTCGGAGGTATCTTTTAAATAAATTGTCGTTTTACCTTTTTTATTCCTTGCTTTAATGGTTTTGGTCTCTTGCCCCATAATTTCACATCTTGGGATCTTATAATATGATTTGTGTGAATATGGAATACTTCTGCACAACGTTACATTCGATAACCCGTCTCGTTCTCAAATTTGACCACTGGTGCAGTCTGCAGAGTCATGAGGTTTCTCTGATGCTGCAGACGTGAAAAATGGGCATTGCGCTCGCTGGGAGTCGAACTCCAGGCCTCTCAAATAGGCGTAGAGTTTGCTTCCAGTTACACTACGAAGGTATGCAGAAAGGAGGGCAAAAATACCTCATATATACTCCCCTTTTAAAATGCGATTGGGGATGAGTGGACCTAGTCGTCAAATCTTGGTGGTGACGAATAATCGTCCGCCACCCTTTTAGTTCGGGGGCCACTTGCAGAATCAATAGGGTTTTTTTTTATGCTGGAGACGTGAAAAATGCGCAACACGCTCGCCGGGATTCGAATCCCGAACATGCTTTAAGTGTGCTTCCAGGTACACCACGACGGAATGCAGAAAGGAGGGGGAAAATGCCTTGTAAGTGTTTCCTCAATTTGACCTCAAAATAATGCATAGAATTGTCAGCAAGTATTGGATTGAGGGGAATACCCATAACTAAATCCTTCACTTTGGTCTGGTTGGAAGACACTGTAATGTTTCCTCAACTGAACGTTAGTCAAGAGTGAATAACATGAAAAGAAGTCCTAACTGAGCGCTAAGGAGAAATATCTTTCAGTTTATCGACGACTTTAGAAGAACATTTTAGAGTATAAAAATTCGTTCGAAAATAGTCGGGAAAATCTGGGAACCAAAGATTTGGCTAAAGGATATGATGCTGCCACTGATTTAGGAACTATAGGGCGAAAAAGAATTTCAGTTCAGGGAAATTTTGAGAAGGGTATAAAACCTAGCACATTAAACAATGGATGAAATGAGCGATTTTTTTAACTGCGAACTGGGAGAAGGTGAGAACACTTAATAGGTGTTTTAACTTTTGAAAGGTATGAAGCTGAAGGGCTTTCAATCATTGTAATGTGTTTTTGTCCATAACAACTTCCTGTCAACCCTGTTCCCTGAAGACTTACATTTTTATGATAAGTTGAAGTTAATTTTAACACTTTCTTTTGATCCTCAGGAAGATTAATATTAGAGATATTAAATTACGAGATTAATATTAACAATAAAGAGATTATAAGAAAGAGTGGGACTGGATGACTTTGGTCTGAGCTTTTGGAATTTAGAAACAAGAACATTATATGACGTTCATAAGCAGTTTCTGTTCTAGACTAAGGTTTATGATCAACAGATGATGTATTAGAAGAACTGTCAATATTCAAGCCAAGATGGTGTAAATCATACTCAACTTTTCACAAAAGTACACGCCTGTTTTTATAATGTGACGAAGATTTATGCATAAATTTGGAAATGCGAACAGATTTAAGGTTACATATGACCTGAATAAAATTGGGAATACTATGTTAGAATTCTGAATGTGTTAAGAACAAATGAGTTGGAATTAATACCATTAACTAACAAGATAAAATAATTAATAAAATCAGAACGTTAATAAACAGATTAAATCGCTGTTTGCTAACATTACAGTTGAGGGAGGATTAAACGCCTTGAAACTAGACCTCGAAAATTCCATTTCACATATACTGAAATTGACGAGTTAAATTTTCTCAATCAAATTTCAGTCAGATATATTTCGTTTTCTAATATAATTACTCTCACCAAAATGAAGTATTAGCTCTGAGTGATCCGTTCAATCCAAGACTTGCTTACATTTGCGTGCACTACTTTGAGATCAAATTATTTAAAGAACTATTTTTTCGGCCGTGAATTTGCTGCGTTGATAACTTGTTCGCTATGTTTGATGGGAATAAAACGAATATTTAACCAAGATTTTGCCTGTTATGAAAAGTGGTCATTTTAGAGGGCTGATGTTTTTATAGTTCTTCTTAGAATTACCACTCTCCTATGAAATGTTTAACATCACAGGGTTCACCATATATATTTTAAAACTTATTTGTTATGTGTATGTGTTATTATAAGTTACTGATTCATAACCAGTAAGATACAAGAGCATATTTCAAATAAAAACGAAAAATTATGCATACGGAGAGTCCTGGAAATTTAAAAGTGACCAAAGTATCACTGATATCTTTTAGAATTGCATATTTTTTTTTTATTTTTTAAGTATATAGTTGTGTTAAATAAAAAAAGATAATAAAAGCTTTTCGTCAATAACTTTGTTCCCACTTTAAAGCCGCTGTATTTGATTTTAAGGAAAAGGGTAAAATTTGACAAGCAATTTGATTTTGTGTATTTAGTCTTACAGGACTGCTAGCTTTTAATGCATAGGTTAGTCTATCCAGAGCTAAAAGTGGGATTATCCTCAGGGCTGATACTAGGCTTTCTGCCGCTCGATGCAGCTTCTGCCCTTCCTGAATTTTGCTTCCCTGTATGGCGACATCAATAACATTGGTGCTAATGCTGTATATCCTATACTTACGTTCAGACTTACGAATTGAAATTATGTTTGGTGAGCAAGTTTTTTTGTAATCTGCTCTCAAATAAGTATCTTAACTCCACTAAGGTTCAAAATATTTAAACCTTGCCTGCATAGCAAACTTTTCCAAAGCTGAACTTTAAACGAATTTAATAGCTTATATTTATAAAATTTTTCCTCGAGCATTCCTATTCATTGTCAGTAAAAATTAATATGTAAAATTACAGCAAATTTACATTTGGAAGTTTTTT
This sequence comes from Stegodyphus mimosarum, assembly GCA_000611955.2. Taxonomy (NCBI): domain Eukaryota; kingdom Metazoa; phylum Arthropoda; class Arachnida; order Araneae; family Eresidae; genus Stegodyphus; species Stegodyphus mimosarum. Next base: position 186,306 of record KK121372.1, on the reverse strand, counting down.
TCAAATATAGCACTGACGATAAAAATATACTATAAATCAGCGGTTCTCAACATCATGACTAACATAAATAAATTTGAAACTAACTTAAATTTTGATGACATTTAATTCCAAGATTTAGTGTGAAATTTGGGCCTGTCTAAAGAGAGATAAATTTCTTTATGTCTGGTCTTATTTCACTTAGTTTAAACCGTAAATTAGGATCCACTTTAAATTTTGTGTATTTATTTTTCAAATATGACATGAAAGAAAATATTGAGCAAAAAGGCAATAAAAATTCAGTAGCTTTATTTGAAATGCCTTTAAGTTCTTTTTTTTCCGATTCAGTTGAAAGTTAACAAGTGTGTTATTTCTGAAATCTTCAGTCAAACTTCGATCACAACAAATTTCTATCAATTGTCCTTTTTCTTCACTAGATAAAATTTCAGGTGCATTTTAACAAAATGGATTTCTAATCAAATTTTTTCCGATTCAGCCGAAAGTTAACAAGTGTGTTATTTCTGAAATATTCAGTCAGACTTCGATCACAACAAATTTCTATCAGTTGTCCTTTTTCTTCACCAGATAAAATTTCAGGTGCATTTTAACAAAATGGATTTCTAATCAAATTTTCTATTTCAAAATCCTCGGGAAAACACATGTTGAAATCATTTATCAACGAAAAACAATTTTTAATGTCGGATGCTAATTCTTCTTTTCTTTTCAAATTATTTTCGGTTGGGAAACTTTCTGAAAGTGCTAAAAAAAGTGGTTAACTACATTAGCCGTTTTTTTTTTGTTGAATAATGTTAAAGCAATATCTTTAGCTGCTGGTAATATAAGGTTTTCTCCAATAGTGTGAGCCTGCTCAGCCTCGGCAATTCTTAGGCTTACTAGGTAACTAGCTTCCAAAGCTTTTTCACTTGAATTAACAAAAACCTTTCATTACTTGTTTATTATATTTGAACTCAGATAATTTCCTTTTAAAATTTTCTTCATATTTTTCCTTTAAATTGGCATGCTTATTCAAGATGTCTTTTAAAAAACGATGCTTATACTTTGATTGGATAACAGTTCCCCGCAAAAAGGTCGAGGGTCCATTTCATCTCCATTCCAGGTAAACTCAAATGATAAATAACTTTCGTTATATTTTCTACAAACATTTTATCTTTTCTTCAAGTATTCTTAGTGCTAGTAGACTATCGTGGATACATCACTTGCCAATCATCACTTTTCCGCTTAGTCAATCCTACCCATTTTTCTATTTCGAAAATCTGACTTTGTTTTATTATTTTTTCATAAATATTAAGAGTTCTTGAAAACTAAACCACGATATTCTCAAATCGGTAGAAAAGTAAGGAATACAAAGCAACAAGAAGACAAAATAATTGCTGTTAGAGACAGCAAATCGACATAGAAAATTTATTCTATTTGAAAATAAAGCAATAGGAGTCCGCTAACAGTGGCGACATAAATCAATCAACACTAAAATAATTAATGAGATGCTATTATCTTTTTATAGGAACTTGTTTTTATTACTCCTTCTAAAAACATCATTTATGACAAATTCTATTATGTCTACGGCTAAAAAAATATTTGTGAAAATAAAAACGGATTATTTTGCTAATGTCTTTGAGCGGCTTTGAGCTTGAACAATGCTCAGATCACATGAATTTACGATTATTAGAGAAAAAACTTAAACAGGATGCCGGGATATTTAATCTTTTAATTTAGTAGTTAAAAACACTTTGTTTCTTTGCGTACCACCTATTTTTCTCTTGCGTACCACCGGCTGAGAATTGCTGCTATAAAGAGTTAAGAATTGAATTCAGTTTTAGGTTCTTAATTTTTCAACTCATTTGCCCATAATTTTTAATCTAAATTCCTGAACATCATTTCTGTGCGCCTTTCATTACTGCTTGTCCCAGATTTCAATTATGCATGCTTCTTAGAGATTTCATGAAATCCCAACACTCCTTCCCAATACTCATTCTCACCTGTTTTTAGTGATTTGTAGTATTTCAAATGGCCAGTGATATAGACTATGATAACTGAGAAGTAAGCAAAGTTATGTTGTCCGGGCCTCTGTGACGTCAGTCATGATTTTCCTAAGCGCGGAGTTATGTCGTTCCAAGGTGACGCTATGGATGATATTACGCTTCTTAAATGAAAACGAAAGACTGTTAGAGCAAAAATTACTCGCTTTATTATGAAGCAAACGGACGCAAATAATGTTGGTTCCAAAGATATGGGTAAAGACGATTTGGAATATTTTTGTGATCGATTTTCGGATTTGTAATCTGTAAGAAAAAATAAGACTTATTATTACGAATCATGAGGGAAAATACTGGAGACATAATAAAAGACTATCTTTAAACCAAACAATCTTGCACTATTAGTGGTACAACATTGTATAACTGCTACTGGAGGAGTTAAAGAAGCAAGAATCAGCGTAATATTCATAAATTTGGAAATAAAAATTATCTTAACTTTTATTCAGATTAAATGTGATCAAAAGCCTTCTAGTCGCGTTTCAAAAATTCTGTGAAATTCCAAACTATTCTTGCTTTGGTCCATCAACATATTTTACTTTTTAATAAACTCTATTGAATTTGTTATGGTATAAGTGTCATTCACTACCAAAGTCGAAAATGTAGAAACTAAGTATTTAACTAACGGGTATGAGGCAGTGCCTAAATTTGATACAATAGGACCGAATGGAATGCCTGTTTTTATAAATTTTAGGTATAGCATTTAATCTGGCAGTGCTCGCAACAGATGTGTTAAGCAATTTTTTTAAGTGGTTCAGAAGGATTTGTAAAGATTTAATCGCAGTTTATTTTTTATTGAGAGGTCCGACGATGAAGGGTCTTTACAGATCAGATTATATGGGCTTCGTTTAAGAACTAAGCGACACCATCCATGTAAGTGTTTTTGCCCAAGACACGGCTATGACGGTCCACCTTTGTCGTCCTTTGAAATGTCAATGTTTGCGTTAGAATGAATTTCGCGAGACATAGCTTTTTCTCTGATGTTTAAATTAGGGTTCAAAGGTTTCCTGTTAAATTTTATAGTATGGGCGATAAGATGCCTAATCATTTCTTTCTGTGTACCTGAAACGTGACCAAATTTGAAAGTTCTTTCGATAAGAGCTTAAAATCTTTGGAATCGAGGGTTTTTGAAGTTTTTGAGAAGCTAAAATTATATTTCAGAATTATCTTTTGTTCCTCTGATAAACTAACATTTAAAATATAAACTTAAACTATTGACTTGGTGTTTACAATAGGGAGATTTTTTTAAATACTAATTGGAAGACTCTGAAAGGAGGTTTTGGACTTTAAATGCAAGGGCTATTTTGCGACGTTTAATTGCATTCTCACTTCTAGACCTGAGCTTTTGTTCAACAGCAGGGAATTTTAGCAGATTCTAGATGAAGCTTATATAGCTTAAATTCAATTTTATATAACTGTCGAAATGTGTTCTTATTGCTACAGAAATTTCATCATGGTTTCTTTTGACGTAAAATCATTATTCATCAATGTTCTAGAGGAAGGTGCACTTAAATGTCCAGAAACAAGACTTATAGAATTTCATTTCTCCGTTAAAATTGATGAGGTCATTTCCCTAACCCAACTCTGTCTGAAACACATTTTGCTTTCCATGATACGTATTGCAACCAAACTGAGCGATTGAGTTTGAGAAGCTCTCTTAGTCTTATCCTTGATAATATCTATTTGCATTATTATAAATTAAAATTATTAGAAATTGTAAACTTTCCTGTGTGATTACGCTACATTAACGATACCTACCTGTTTGGTGGTAATAAAGACGATTTAAATATCTTTCTTTCATTGGTCCTACTATTTAGTTCACATCTGAGCTTGACATATCCAGTTCTCTTCCGTTCATCGACATCTTGGTCACACGCAACGCATCCAAATACAGTACTGCTGTTTACCGTAAACCTTCATTGGTTTTCCTTCCACCACACTTCAAATCATGTCATCCGACTAAACAAAAGTTAGCTTCATTTTATTTCTTTTTTTTCCGAGTACTTCAGGTTTGCTGCTCCAGATTGTCTTTTGATCAAAAACTAAATTACTTAAAAAGCAGTTGCTACTGACAGAGGGTTTTCACCTAACATTATTGACCAAAAACTCTCACCTCAACACATCAAAAAGCATCCTGTCGTTTTAGGACATTATAAGAATACTGTTGTCATTCTTTCCTTACAAATTTTCGAAAATTTTAGAGAAATTCAACTTCTGAGTTGTTTTCTCGTCTGTCAATAAAATTCGCAGTTTCATACTTAAGGCTCACACTTCGGCTATGAGCTACAGGTGTATATAAAGTATTCCTAGCTGATGTAGTTTAATTGACATTGGACAAGCCAAAGTCGTAAGCTTAGCTTAAAATTTCACGTTAAGGAACTTGAGACATACGTTAGGAAAAATGAAACTTTTGTCAGAATTTGTCAGAAAATCAGATTTTCCATTTTTAATTATTATTGTCAAAATTATTATTATTTTATTCTCAAAATTATTTTTAAAAAAATCTTTCGTTTGCGAATTAGCATTTCTAGGGCCGTTTCATATTCATGAAAAATCTTTCAGTTCTACTTAACGATCTCAGTTCTAAGACATCTTTACCTCAGCTTTTAAAGAAATTATTTCCTAGTTTTCACTTTTTATCAATAGATGGCGCCAGTGCATTGAATTCCTTCCTCTCTTTCTTACAGCCTTATCTTGTCACTGGCTTCTCTTTCATCATTTGCAATTCTGCAGCTGAAGAAGGAAGTTCTATATTTAAACCTTCGAAACTAAGCCTGCAAATTTATGAATATTACCCTGATTCTTGTTGCTTTAATTCCTTCAATAATCGTTATTCGGAGCTTTATTTTAACTCAAACTATAGTACTAGTATTAAAATGCCCTAAACATTAAATTAAGTCACTCTTTCTAAATGTGTATTAGACGATGGGATTCGCTTCTTAGAAATCGATTTGTTTGAATTAATTGAAATAAACATTTTCCATTTATTTGCAGTATGAAGCTTGCTTCCTGTAGTACAAGCATCCACTAAGAGCTAAATGGGGGGAGGGCGGAATTCACGAATGTAACATGAAAGTTCCATATATTCATATGTTTACGAATGGAATTAGTGTGAGGATTGGTTGAATGCGTCTTATGGCAAAGCTCATGTAGGCTTTAGAATAAATGCCTTCGTGAAAGACCTTTCTAGGCAAATGACGCATTTTCACATTTCTCTTATAGTCCGCCACTTCAATCATCGGCAAAAGAGTGTGTGATGAACAGCAGTAAATTTATACACTCACGTTTGTGAAAATTGCAACATCAAGAAGGAATCGTCATAATTGAATGCAATTTAATACACAGTTGAGTGGTAGTGGTACAAATAAATGATTAAATGTTCAAAGCAAACAAACAAGAACAAGAGATCAGAATCAGTATTTTGTGTGGCCACCACGCGCCGCAATAAGTGCTGCTACACGACGTGGCATGGAGTCAAACAAAGTTTGAATGTCTGACTGAGGAAGAGCATTCCATATCGTTTGTACGCGTACCCAAAGTTCGTCTGCAGACGCAACAGGACGAGGATCACGAGCAAGACGCCGACCAATGACATCCCACACATGTTCAATTGGCGACATATCCGGGGAACACGCAGGCCAAGGAAGAAGCTGTACCTGCTGCGCTGCAAAGAAGGATTTAACAATCCGAGCAGTATGAGGGCGGGCATTGTCCTGTTGAAATACAGCGCCTGGCAAGCTTTGAAGGAAGGGAACAGCTTCGGGCTGTAGAACTTCACGGATATACCGGTTGCTGTTCAGATTGCCCACAATTCGTAGCAATTGAGATCGTCTATGATATGCTATGGCGCCCCAGACCATAACTCCGGGTGTTCGTCCACTGTGGCGTTCGATAATGCACTCCGGAAGGTGGCGTTCACCGGCATAGCGTCTGACACGAATGCGGCCATCATGGTACCACAAATTAAAGCGGGATTCGTCAGAAAACACGACATGCTGCCAATCAGCACGCCAGTCTCTATGCTGATTGGCCCATTGTAGCCGCAGGCGGCGATGGTCGTGCGTTAGGGGGATCCTGTATAAAGGAGTCCGTGCGCGCAGTCCACACTGCAGCAGACGTCTACGAATTGATGAAGCACACAATGAAACACCTGTAGCTATTGACCACAGTGCTGCCAATTGTCTAGAGGAAGCTGTACGGTCCGTCCGCGCCATGCGGACCAGGTGTCTATCATCGCGAGCTGACGTCACATTTCGGGGTCCACTCCCGGATTTCCGAGTTGTCCGACACTCGTCCGTCCACTGCTTCCAAACGCGCATCACTGTGCTGCTGTTACGCTGCACACGAGAGGCTACTGCACGATACGACAATCCAGCTTCACGAAGGCCGATGATTCTCCCTCGTTCAAACTCTGTAAGTTGTTCAAATCTCGCTCTCTTTCGTCGACGAGGCATAAGTACAGATTGAGTTAACGTTTACCACTAGCAGATAACCACCGATAACCATACACGCCTCGCTACAGCCGTCTATTTATTCGGATCCATCAGCCGTTCAGAGGGCGCTGCTCAGCATACGCATGCGCTACGGATTTGCAATTCTAATCATTTGCATATCATGCGCTACTATGCATTTCCTGAAAATTTCAGCTCACTCGCGTAAGTCCTTCATGGTGTTGCAATTTTCACAAACGTGAGTGTACTTGTGACCGCTGGTGGGACGGATAACGGAAGAAATAAATACATGTTCCCAACTGTTGTTCAAGTCTTGTAATCTTATCATGAATGTCTTTCCTCTAATAAGTTTCTTCACATTACTCCTAAAGTAATTAAACAAAAATCATATCGTTCGTAATTCTTATATGTCAATAAAAAAATTTTATTAGACAAATAACATTCTTTCAATTGAATTGAAGTTTGACTGAACATATTTTCAGTCATTCAGTTTACCTCTACAAAACTACTGCTTTTATTCCGTCATTCTAAGCCATTTCCGAACCGTTAATAAAAACTGCCTTAAATTCATATTGAAGGGAACTGACTAAGTAGAATTTACAAATAAATCTGGAATTATCGTTTCATATCACACCAAAAACTCCATTTTTCTCCCTCAGCAAGCTCATTAAGAACTGTAATAAAATGGTAAAGATATGACTTTCTCTCTGGGGAAGATAGTATTTATAAATTTGTATTTATTGATGTCTCCGATATGCTTGCAGTAAATTAGAAAATAATAATTCTTCATTTTAATCATTACACTCGATAACTGCAGCAACGCACTCGAATGTTATCTGCTTAAGATAGCCATTTAGGGGTGAAGAAAACGAGACCTTTGATTACAAGTAATTCTTTTAGAGATCAGCTCCAGTGGAAGGGTGTGGTTGCATAAATCTTTCCATCTGTATCATGAAGACGAGGCAGGTTTCCTAGCAAAATTCTCCAAGATGGCAAGCTTTCCAAGGCGAACCGCTGTTATGTGCTTTGCCATAATCAATCAGCCACTTAAATAGCTTACAAGAAAGATGTCTAAATGAAAAGATATTTTATGAAATACATCCTCTTTATGTTACACATGAAGGAAATGTAGAAAGTTTCATTTTATAGACTTATTTCACTACAGCTACAAATGCTTCTACAAAAACCTACGCTCTGCTGTAGATAAACTGTTTCTTCCAAAACGTAAAAATCCACTGAATTTTCCAACTTACAATAATTCACCTTAGTTTAAGTAAGGTTACCATTTCTCTGCACGGAAAGTAGTCACTAAAGAATTTAAATTAACTCCATACCTAAAATGCTTTTGTATTAGTAATCTTAATCCATCCTTCATGGTACTGCAAACACCTATTTAAATATCTGTTGGAAATTCCTGAAGCAAGGCCGAGATACACTTTGTTTGATATAAAAATGAGAGTTGCACAAAAAAATAGCTCTTTTCTCATCTAGAACCTTTATCGCTCTCCTTGAAATTTTAAACTTTTTTCTCAATCAGGTACGCACCTCGCGAAAGTTCTCTTTCGCGAAATATCGAGAATCTTTGTTCGTTTCAAATGACCGCGATCTGTTTCAGGGACGCGGATTTGCATTCTTTTTTTTATCCGATAGCAGTGCAACAAAGTGTTTAAACCCATTCACATAAGGAAACGGGTGATAGGACAGAAAAGGCGAGAGGATTTCTCTCCCTCTTTTTCCTTCTTTCTCTCCTTTTTTTTAACTTTTTTATTCATTTTTTAAACTTTTTTATTTATGTTGTTATGTTTTATTATGTCTATGTGTGTGTAAAGACAGAGACAGTACAAAAAATTCAGAGGAAAATTCTGAATAAAATTTGGAGGTAATGGCACGTGTAGTAGAAGAAACTTCATGACGGAAGAACTTCTTGCGAGAAAATGGTTGCACTCAAAGTTTGACACGAAACACTACAAAGAGAAAAACAGTACTTTAAAAATTATAAAGTTACTTAAATTTAGACGTGTAATCCCCAACTTATAGAGGCCAGCTAAGTATTTTTGTGTAATAAATGAAATAACCAAAGGGGAAAAAAATATTATAGGCTACATACGTCAGCTCAAATAAAATATCATAACAAAAAGCATTTTGTTAGATTTTACTCATGTCTTGTTCACTTCTGTGATGGTTACGCTAGAATTTGTCTAACGGCATTTTTAGGATAGGGATTTCTTCCTTTCTTAGTCTGGAAATTTTTTGGTATGGTATAATAACTCTAGATGAGGGTCAGGCTGTCGTAGAAAAATTCACGGAAACACCGTACTTCTAGATGAATTTAGTAAAGAAGTTTAAATAAAAAAGGCACATATAGAAGTGGTAGTTGCATGGTTAATTTTATACTTTCGAAGTTTATTCATTTTTAAGATACATTTATATTTCTGGTGTTCTTCTAATCACTTTTTCTTCAATTTAACGACAGGATATATGCCTATCCCTCTAATCGAAAAAATTCGCGGTTCATTTACTCTTTCAGGTATTTTACTTAATATTAACTAAGTTTTTTCCTCACTCTCTTTTTTGTTTGTTTTTACTTTCTTGTACGAAGTAAAGGATGTATTGTAATCACGAAACATTCCGGGTAGCATATTTAAACGAAAAGATCCATTTTGAAGAAAGAAAAGACCGCTATCGAATGCAATTTTGAATCGAAATTATCGAATCATATAATCGAATTTATCGAATGCAATGAATGTTTTTCCGTGACATCTGTATGTAAGGACAGAATGAAGGACTTTTTCCCAAAACGAATTATAAAACTAATTTAAAATGGATTCAGAAGAGATTTTTTTCGTGGCGTCTGTACGTACACACGTATGCACATGCGAACGTATATATGTAACTCAAAAACGCCTAACTCAAAAACGAGTAGCCTCAGAAATAGCTATAAAATGACAGTTCTGCGGCAAGAGGGTCAGAGGATTAAGGCGTCACCATCGAGATAGATAAGGCCTGAGCTCTGAATCGAAACTAGCTTGTGACGTCACGGTTAAGGTACCCTCATCAGTAACTTACACAATCACACTTCCAAAAACTTTCTCCGCATTCCTTGTCCACCCCACATATCAGAAGCTTTCTATCTCTTAACGCTGTTAGACATACTTCACACACTTTTGTTAAATCCATAGATTTCTTTAGTTTTATAACATTTCTGCATTATTCGTTGGTTTGTCAAGTTAATTGCTTAGTGATAGATGTTCGTTTCACCATATTTCCGTGTTATCATCATTACGCCTTCCCATTGTGTTGTTCCTGGATGCAAAGGATATTATGAAAAGTCCCCATAAAGGAATACGACTGAGAAATGAAAATATGAATTAATTTGTTTGACGATGCAAATTTGAAGTTCCAATGTAACTTTTTGAATTGGTTGGATGTTTACAAAAGTTTGGGATGCACTACAGGGAATTTTAAGAAGGAAACACATCATGCTCTTACTCAACAACTCATACTTTATTGGAAATGAAGCAGTATTGTATCGAAGAACTGAAAATGAAAATTTTTCTCTGTGGTAAAACACAAACTGATTCCTTAGAAGAGAGATTCGGAAAGCATAGATTTTTAGCCGGATCGCAATATCATGTCTCACTGAGGCAAATACTCGAATGCGAGTCCAAATTCAGATTACAAAACACTTTTTCATTGAGATCTGCAACTTCTGTCAAATTCCTATTGATGAGTTTAATGCTGTATCTTCATGCAAAAAGGAAGATGAAGTAATTAATTACCTGAATATTTATGTAATTAATGGGTACATTTTAGGCATCGAAAGTGTAATACCAGTCTTAACATACCTTGCAGGATATTGTGTTTAGGCCATGTGTAAAAAACAGAAGCAGTTTTCAGTTGATAAAGCACTGATATGTGAAGATGCAAATCGCTTATTTTCAAGCACGGATAGAGGCTATTTAAAGTATCTTCACCCAGATATTGTAAATATTATTGTGCGTTGTTATATAGCAGTTCAAAAACTTCTTTCTGAGAAATACGAAAGTGAATTTTTAAAAGTTCAAAATCAAAGAAATTTTGCGGTGACTCTTGCATTTTCTACTATAAATAGGCTAGAATTCTTTAATTCAATTGATATACTGCTGAATATCGTGTCAAACAAATTTTGTGGGTGTGCGTAAACATTTTACTGAAGAATTACTGTTGTAAATATATATATATAACTACAGAAAATCCTGTTTAAAAAGAAAACTGCAAACACTACAGAAAGCAAATATTTAAAATAAAGTATTTATATTTTAGAAAATATTTCATTGCATTTAAAAACATCAGTTATTTTATTGCATATTTATTTGTAAACTTTTTATTGGGTTTTATAATTTGTATTTTTTTATTCGTTATGATTTAAGGGCTAAATTTATGTTTACTTTTGACATCTAAAGGATTATTCCTTGTAACAGTTACTAAGACTAGTAATTGTCAGCAAAAGACTAAAAATTGTCAGCAAAATTAATGATTAATTACTTTAATTTGAAACTTTAATTTTATATGAAGTAACTGTCCTAATTAGTTAAAAGCATAACACTTATTTCATTGCATAATATGTAGAATATCAAACACTGAGTAAATTTGATTCTTAACAGAATGTCCTCTTCTTAAATTTAAATATCAATGCTTTTTGCAAATCATTAAAGATCGTTTTATCATGGTGAAAATTAAATGCATATATTTAACTAATTTAGATTCTGTTCAATTTTATACTTGTTAGTATCATGCAGTCAGTTTGTTTAAAAGGTAAGGTAAGTTAAATTTCTGACTGATATAAAACATTTAAATGTTAGTCTAAATGTTAAGTAGCCTCTTTCATTCGTTTGCTGTTTTATAATCCTGCTACATTAATATGATATATACAAATAAAAATATGCAATAATTATGGAAGGAGAAATATGTGTTCCCACTATCAAGCATTTTGTTAAAATAGTAGGTGAAACAAAAAATTTGATCCGGGGTGGGAATCAGCGAAAGAGACACAAAGACAGTACAGAAAGAAAAGTAAAAATTTTTGTTACTTCAATTTTAAATCCAAATTTTTCCTTCAAAAAAAAATGATTTCCTTTTAGCAGCACCACACCTTTCTCAAATACTTTTATCTTGAAAATAAATAACAACAAAAGAAAAATGAAAATATTTCATAGTAGTATAAGTTTTGTAAAACATTTTATAGCCTCTTGTAATTTTGTTTTAGACTGAATGTATAGTATGAGGTGCCAGTTTCATAGAATAGGCTTAGGAAAACGGTGTTTAGCAAGGAAGCTAAACTGCGCGAAGTATTAAGCAGTGAAGTATTAACTCAGCGCGCAGACCTTATCTATCTCGACGGTGACGGTTAAGGGCGTGGCCTTACCAAAACCTTTGTAGAACTGTAAATTCTACGTAAGAGCGAAGATTGAATACTCGCTTAAAGTTTCAGGAAAGTGCATAAATTTTGTAGAGAACAACAGAATAATCACTTTTGAACAGTTGCTATCAAACGTTTTTACAACAGTTTGGCGTTCATTATTTTTCGAACTTGTAAATTTATACGCTACATCATTTGAGAAGCTCTCCAAAGTGGAAGAATATTTACATTATTTCTCGGACTTGTAAATTTATACGCTATATCATTTGAGAAGATTTCTAAACTTGAAGAATGTTTACATGTCCATCTGAATAACCTTACCTTGAGCTGAAAAACAGTTGAAAAGAGTTATATTAAAATTTATTGGTGTTTCGTAAAAGGAGAACTGAGATTCATTTCCATGTTTTAAGAAGAAATGTAATATTTAGTTGTTAGTATCACAGAAAGTGTTACAATTAAATGTTTCAGAGAGGTAAATGTATGGATTTAAGAGGAGATTTTTTTTAAATAATCAATGTTTTTCACAATAATGTGAAATTTAAAATATTTAAAATTAGTATCAAATATTTAATTGACAAAATTTGAGAGAATCAACCAAATCAAAGTAATCTATCATAATTATTCATGAATAGTATTGTCTGATAGTATTATTAATGATGTTTTTTATTATTTTCTGAATATTTAGCGAATAATATCGTGTATTTGCTCAGTTATGATCAATAGGTTTTACTTTCATAATCACATGTTTAAGATCTTAAGATAATATAACTACCCTACGTATTTAATCTTGCTGGTTTCTCTAATTCTTATAAGGTTGCAGATCATTTTCCATATCATTCGCATTATTCTGGTTAGAAAAGTCAAAATGTTATTAGATGATTCACATATTAGGAAATAATCCTACCTCAGTACATTAATGAAATGTATGCGTTTCCTAAGTGGCTAAGAGTTGTTGTATCTTGATTCATTTTATTTGATTGGTGAATACAGTTAATTTCTTGATCTGTGGAACAGTATATATAAGTTCATATTTTCCAAATCTACATTACATTGCCTTGTAACTTAGCTTTATGCTTGTGCATTGTGTGTATGCTTGCTGTCCTTTTTGAATTCGGAATGGATAATTCTTCTTTAGTGTCCAGTGATACTACTGATAATGCATTTCTGTCTAAGAAGGTAGGTTTTATTTTGTTTTATGGAATATACGTTCAACATGATTAAGCTGTACGTAACATTGCTCAAAATGCATGAACATTACGTACATACGTATATGTTCATGCATTTTGAGCAATGCATTCTTAGTGGAAAATAAATTTGTGTAAAATGATTCACTATGAAAATGTTAGGTTGTTGATGCTTAAGATATATGACGGCTATTATGAATATAGTACAGTTTCATTAGAATTACACTTTAAGAAATATATATCTGATAGATGTGTCTGTATGTGTGTGTTAAATCATTCTAATACTTATGATTTTCTTGTATTTTGTCTTAGATATGTCCTATTTGTGGCAAAAAGCTCACTTTAAAGCAGAATTTTAATCAACACTTGAAGTTCCATTACGGAAGAATGTGCCTTTCAGTTCGTGGAATGTGGAATGTCTTTTTATAGACATAGTGTATTGAACAGATATATGAAAATTCATACTGAAAAAACACCTTTTAAATGCAGTATATGTTTCAAGCGATTTACTTGTGCTAACAATTTAAGAGTTCATGAAAATTTTTCTTGTGCGGTATATTTGCGATATTTTTTTTAAACAAGTGATCTGAATAGACATTTGAAATCTCATGAAAGAACCTTCAAATAGTGTGTGTTCTAAAAATTAAGTGAAGTTGATAGTTTGAAAAGTCATGAAGCTTCTCATCTTTGAATCTGTAGTGAATGTTCAGAAGTTTTTTCCTCTAAAAAGAAATTTAGAGAAACATATGAAGACTCGTAAAGTTATTTTTAAGTATAAATCATGCTCAAAGATATTTGGTGAACTTGATAATTTAAAACAACATGAAACTTTACATGTCAGACATTGTACTGAATGTTCGGACGCTTTTTCAAGTAAGAAAGATTTGAAGAGACACGTGAAATCTCGTGAACCGTTTTTTAAATGTAGTAGCTGTCCGAAAAGATTTACTCGTGATGATGCTTTGAAACAGCATGAAGCTTCTCATATTAGAAATTGTACCCAATGTTCAGAAGTGTTTAAAAGAAAAAGTGATCTGTTGCATCACATTCGAATGGTCTGACACGAAACTTGCAAATAAGAAGAAAAGTTGAACCTGTTAATGAATAAAAGTCCATTAAAATCATAGGTCTTAAAGATACGTATTCAATTGAGTCGATTTTCTCTAACACAGCTAATGATCAAAACTTAGATATGTTTCTTGAATATATAAAATTGCAACTTGTAGAAAAAATTAGTTATGATGTAGATACATATCGGTGTCTGAAATGGTGTTTAGTAGTTACTGTTAAAAAGAGACGTGAGTATGAAAATGGAGAAACTGAATACATTTATCCACATTTTCGTAGCAACTGTTTTGTAATTATTTAAAGGGAATGATATAGAAAGACAGACTTACGAAGCCTTCAAAAAATAGAAAAGAGCTTTGATGAATTTAGCGAACGTAGTTTAATGTGGGTCTTTGAAAACGTTATTCAATGCGAACTAAATATTATAATTTCCCTCAGTAAATAATTATTCAGCTATAATAAAAGTAAGACTATTAAACTTTAATACATAGACATGCAATGAATAATGATATTACATTTATCAAGGTAAATAACTGATGATACATGTATTAACATAGTGACTGCTCACTTTTATGAAGTTCAAAGCATTACTGCAAATGGCATTCATAAAAGTTTTAAATTAATTTTATTTGATATATACAAATATAACAATATCTTATAATGTACTTTCTCCCTCCTCCTCTTATGCCTTCGTGGTGTAACTGGGAGCATAATCGACGCGTATTTGAAAAGTCCGGAGTTCGAATCCCGGCGAAGACACTGCAAATTTTTCACGTCTCTGGCACCAAAAAATCTAATGACTCTACAATCTATGCAGTTTTCGTCTATACTCGGGAATGCCTCCAAAAGTTTAAATATTTTACAAATATAATGTAGATTGAGGTAAAATATCTGTGTCTTTCTTCGGTTCAATCGGTAATGCGTGTATGCTGGTAAAGGTATGTATAATCGTAATAGTTATATTGTGCCAGGATTTTGACAAACTTTCGTTCATATGACAATATATTAGCAAATAAAAGAATTATTGAAATTAGTAAGCTAATGAAAACCAACGCTATGGAAAGAAAATTATAGAAACATTTACATTTCCAGAAGTACATCAAAGTTCTTTTTCTTAAAAAGTAGCAGGCGTATCACTATTATTTCTGTATTTGTTTAAAAGCTGAATTTGTAAAATAAAAGTTTTCTGTGGTGTATGGGCAAAACATTCAAGGAAAATTATGTCTTACATCAGATTAAAAAGGAATATTCTAAATCTACGTGTTTTTGCATATTTAGCACAAAATATTGTTATTTTCATTATAAATTTAAGTAAAAAAGTCCTTACAACAGTATACCGCCTTTAAATTGAGTAAATATGTCAAATATATTTTCCAATGGTATTGAAATACTTGTGAAAGAAGTTCTAAAAACCTGAAATGTCGAAACATGTTTATAAGTGAACAACGTACGATAAGGGTCTCTTTTGTAATCCATATCAGTTATGGGTTTAGGGGTGTTTCGAATAGAAGCAGGTAATGTTTGTGAAAATATACTACTATTTCCATTTTGAAATGACTAATAATTTAATATTCGAAGTTTTTTAATTATCAAAATTGCTGTTGTTATAGAATAAAATGTATGTGAAAGACATTGCGGTCGGATAGTAAATTAAATTGGTACTGTATGAAATTTGAATAAACAAGTTAATGTTATACCCAAGAATTAAAAGAAAAAGCAGTTAAAAAGGGAACATGAGAATTAAAAGTACGTAAGATGTTAAAATAAAACTTAAAAGATGTAACTGAGTAAAACCATAGAACACAAATAATTCACATTTGAAAAATGGTAATTTGAGTACGGTACTGAGAAAGTTGGTTTTAAGAATTTCTTTGTGCATGTAATTGTTAGTTTCCTTTAAACTTTTTCCACGAGTATAAATACAGATGAAATAAATGCAGGAAAAAGCTAAAATTAGCATAGTCAGTGCTTCTAAATTATGCAAAAAATAATCTTGTGAGTGGTGTAAATTCATTTGAAACACTAAACTATCATGTATACTAAATGTCAGAAGATGTAAGAAATATTTCATGGTGAATGGATGAAACAGTTAATATGCTGTAAAATTTGAAATGAAAATTATAAGTACACTTAAAAGTAACCGGAATTTAAAACTAAACATGATATTAGAAACGTTTGAAGACCTTAAAACTACATGAGAAAGAAATGCTTATATTTAGATATAAATGATATTAAACTGTAAACTTGTGAATGGAAATTTCTGAGTAAAACTAGGTCAAATCAAATAATGTAGCTCAGGGATGGCCAACAAGTCGATCGCGAGGCTAATTTTGGTTGATCGTCGATCGCTCGCAATGACTGGAGTGGAATTCCGTGTACAATGGAATACAATGAAGTGTCAAAATTGACGTCCCTGGAGTCTTAACCACTTATTACTTTCAAAAACCTTTGTATTTCTTTGTATTATATAAATTTTCCCTCACTGAGAAAAAACATCTAAAAGCCTAGTCACTAATCCCTAAATTTCCCTTCTTTTTGTGTAAGAAATTCACCCCACTGATAATCCATTAAACAATACACAAGTATCTTTGTTGCAAGAAGGAAGTAATTTCTTAAAGGGGGGAAAACATTAGGTTCAAGATTCCCGTCCTTTTAAGCCTCTTACAGTTGCCAACGCCCCGTCTTCAAAAGGATAATGCATTCTGGGAAATTCCTAGAATTCTGACAGCCTGGCACTGTGATCTTCGCCCATTCAGCACAATACATTTTGACTTGTGTTTTACACTTGTCACCGGACGCAATGCGTGAACGCAACTGTTAGGGCTCGGCTCATCGAAGAATACAGTCAGTTAGCTTGAATATTTGGTAGTGTCATACGGTTGTTTCTTTTCTTTTGTATTAACAGTATTATTGTTAATCAATATTATTTATGCTCAGTGATCAGTTTGGGTTCTTTTGTTTTCTTCTGTTTAAAATGTTAAGTACCTTTTCTTTGTTTTAAATCAAATTGCTTTTCTTACATATCTATTTACTTGATAAGTGAGCATTCTCAGCAACAGATCTCTAAACTGCGGTTATTACACTGAGAGAAAAATAAGGGACAGTATTACAAATATATTAGGAATAACAATAATTCTATTTAAATTGAGGTTTCAGTATTTAAACCATAATACGTATATTGAAACTTTAACATACTTCTTATAAATTTGAATATATCTTTATTAGATTTTAATACACTTGTATTGCTGTGTCCGATCGCAGTATACAGTATTGTTATCATTTCTCTCAATGCAATGGAGATAACAACCGCAGTTCACAAGTTTTGAATTTTCTAGAAAAATATTTAATTCAATATTTTATTTAAATTGTCATTTCTTTGCATTCTAGTATACCCGTGTAGTAAACCGAAGAAATCGAAAACTTATCACTTCAATGAAGAATGGGAACTCGATTACTTTTTTACAATGTTGAATGATAAATGTTGTTGTTTAATATGCCTTACCTCAGTAGCCATTGCTAAAAAGGGTAATCTGGAGAGACATTTTTTAGCTTTACATAACAAGTATCAAACAGATTATCCACCAAATTTTGAACTGAGAAACATAAAGTTAGGAATGTTAAATCTCAATTAACAAATCATCAAAGCGTTTTAAAAAGCCAAGGTTGAAGTCACAAGCACTGGATCATTCAAAGTAAGCTATCTCTTAGCAAAAAAATGTAAGCCATTTTCCGACGGTGAATTTGTATAGGAAATTTTTTTATAAATGTCAGATTCACTTTTTAACGATTAAGAACAAGAGTGAAATTGTTGTTGCAATTCAAGATCTACACTTGTCTCGAAACACAATGATGCGACGAATTGAAAGGATGAGTGGGAATGTAAAGAAGTTCTATAATTATATTAATAGATGTTCTTGTTTTTCCTTCAGCGTGATGAATCGACAAATATAAGTGATACGGCACAGTTACTTGTTTTCGGTCATATGCGTTTTAAGTATTTTACATCTAAAGAAGAATTGTTGGATATGATTTCTTTGAAGGAAAGGACTAGAAGCGTAGACATAGTCAAAGTCTTTAAAAACTTCCTCAATGATTTGAAAGTACCACTGCTTAAATTAGTCTGAATAACAACGGATGGTGCAGCTGCAATGATAGGTAGCATAAATGGATTTATAGCCCTATGTCAAAAGGAAGATGAATTCCCTGCCTTTTTAAGCTATTACTGCATAATTCACTAGCAAGTGTTAGCTAACAAGAGACTAAACACAAAAAAGGTAATGGACATAGCATTTAAAACTGTTAATTCAATTCGAGAATGTTCGCCCAAACGGCGTCTCTTCCAGCTGCAGCTGGATGAAGGCCAACCTGAATTATTGCTACACACCGATGTCAGGCGGCTAAGCAGAGGTAAATTTTGCGGCGATTTCGTGATTTATTGCCTGAAATTATAAATTTTATTCACGAACAAGATGTAAACTGTGAAAATTTAAATGATGAAACATAACATTTCTTACTGATTTTACTTCAATATTAAGTCATTTAAATTTAGAATTACAAGGCAAAAATAAAACAGTAACTGATATGATCAGCTGCATAGACGCATATAAAACAAAATTTGTTTTGGTAATAAAAGATCTGCAACAAAATAATCTGAATCATTTCCCAAATACGGCGGATAACCTACAAAAACAAGAAAAAAATATTAATTATAAGATGGACAAATACGTCGCGAAAATCCAAAACGTAATTGAAGATTTTGAGATAAAATTCCAGGATCTTGAAAAATTTAAGAAATTGTGGAATTCACATCTTTTCCTTTTAAAAAAGATTTAACTGTGAAACGCATTAGCCAAAAAATGTCATACTAATTTCTCATGGATCAAAAGGTGTTAGAAAATGAAATTATAATTTTACAAACTGACTTAATCTTACAAGCCCGAAAACTTGAAGAAGAGTTTTGGAAATGTGTCAGCCGAGAAAAATATCCCAGTATCACCAAATGTAGCGAATATATCTGTTCTTGATTCTGATTTACATACCTATGCGAATCGGCATTTTCATACTTGAAACTAACGAAGACTAAACAACGTTCTGTACTGATTCCCATACTGAAGACTCATTATTATTATCTTTGTCAGAATATACACCTAATTATGATTCCTTGGTTAGGGACATGAAAAACTTAGTCTTTCCATTGATGTTAAGGCAACAAAGTAAATTCTAAATCTGTCTTTATCTGTAACCTACTTTGAATTAATAAATATTGTTAATAATTATCCATGTTCTTTTTTTTTCCTTTAACATGAGTTTTTG
Source organism: Stegodyphus mimosarum (assembly GCA_000611955.2). Lineage (NCBI taxonomy): Eukaryota > Metazoa > Arthropoda > Arachnida > Araneae > Eresidae > Stegodyphus > Stegodyphus mimosarum. The sequence continues at coordinate 166,865 of KK121372.1, read as the reverse complement.
ACATCTTTAAATAATTATTGTTATTGCTTTTTAAGCAGAATTTTTTAAAGATAAACCTTATATCTATATTTCAGTACGAGGTATGCTCAGCGAGCTATTGATAGATTAGCAAAAAGTAAACCCTGTTATTCTTTCCTGACAAATTCTGTCCCCAAAAAATGCGAAAGTGAAATAGTGAAATCAAATTATCAGCCATACTGTGCATTTTTATAACAACTTTTTAATATTAACGAACAAATAGTACAATAACTTATACATGGCAGTAGATAAAAAAATTAAATTGCATTTTAAGTTAGTAAAAAATCTGTTTTGGAAAAGCGTAGGAAAATCGAATTTTTTAGGTATAGCATGTACGGAAGGCTGCTATTAAAAGTTGGGTCTGGAAATTTACTTTCTTCATGAACCTATACCTCGAAAATCTAATAAGTGATATAAACGTTAAAAAATAGTTTTGAACATATATTTTACTTATCTACCCATACCTCGTTGGAATGAACCTTATACTGAAACACAGTGTATAAACATTATATGTAATTTACACCCTTCACCTCCCTTAGACTATACCTATAACAAGAAGTCGATCGCGACACACTTTTAAGATAAAAAATAGATCTTACATACAAAAAAGTTGGCCACCCCTGATGTAGATGATTAATTATGATCGGGGAATATAGCAAGTATATATTGAAAATTATTCGAAAATATCTGAATGCGCAGTATATTAAAACCATTCAAATTGTTAAAAATTGCGTTAATGTCTAAAATGGAATAAAATATTAGAATTATGAATGGTGAGACACAAATAAAAACTGTGCAATAAATAAGTTAAACTAGAACTCTGAAATATAAACTAAGGAGGGAGATCATAAGCGGAAGAAAAGTAATTAATAGTTATAGGCTTAAATTGAAAAAAATAATAATGCACAGTGTAAGGAAGATATACACTGGTTATCATAAATTAAGGAAAAATCACGATTATTGAAAAAGTTACATGTAGAATTTTATGAAACTTACCCACGATACACAACACATAGTAAGATATCAAATAACATAAAAAGAAATTACCAGCCAAACTATGGTAGTATAGAAATTAGCACACGTATAAAATGAACAAATCGAAGGTGTCAGTTTGCTATACGAAAAGTACCTTCACTATGGAATATGATAGCCTCTAGAAGCAATACAGCACATACAGCGATGTGTGATGCTTTCAATTATGCGCTCTATCAGTTCCATAGAAAGCGAGAGCCATTGCTCTTGAAAAGCAGTTGCAAGCGCGGCAAGGGTCTGAGGGGGCGGATTGAGAGCAGCTAGACGTCTCCCTAAAGCATCCCAAACGTGCTCGATAGGATTCAAGTCCGGGAATTGAGCCGGCCAGTCCATGTGCATAATTGCTTCCTGTTGAAGATAATCATCTACGATGTGAGCCCTGTGTGGTCTTGCGTTGTTGTCCTGTGACAGGAAAGCATTACCTATTGCCCCGGCATATGGGCGCATATACGCATCAAGGATGTCATCTCTATAAATCTCAGCATTCGTGGTTCCCCTTCGAAAGACATGGAGGTCTGTGCGTCCACCTAAAGAAATATGTGGGCTTGCTGTCAAACATGGACTTTTATGCTTCTCGCAGATGACGTATATCGAGTGCAGCGCCACTAATTTGCATATTGCAGGTTTACTCAGCTACTTGGCAAAATATTCAAATTTACACGGTATGGCTTATTTTTGAGGGAGTTATTGCTATTTTTGTGATTTTTCCTTAATTTCTGATAACCACTATAGTTAAACATGTGAAGGAAATTAGAAATTCTGTACAAAATAAAGTAAAATAACTAAGATTATGAAAACTAAACGTTTCTTTATAAAAGGAATTTAAAACAAATAAGTTAAAATGAATCTGTGTATAGAAAACTAGTAAGGTTAATAGAAAATAAAGGTATTAAAAATTATGTTTAAAATTAAACGATATAATAAAGAGTAGTTATACATGATGGGAAACTATAAGAAATAAATCGAAATTCAGAATATGTTGAAAACTATAACGCTAAAAATGTGCGAAACTGCATCTAAAATTAAGTAATATAACAAATAAACAGCTTGTATGAGAACAATTCTGTTCACATAACATAACATGTAAGTTAAAAATTCAGAGTATGTCGAAATTTACGAAAGGTATGAAAAAAATAATCTGAAAAATTTAAATGAAAATATTACAAATTAGAAACGTTAAGCATTAAAAACTATTATAGCAAAAAAATATGTTTCTGTAAATAGAAAATATAAGAATAAATTAAAAGTTCATGGAAAACTAGAAAGGATAAAAGTATCAGAATGAAATTAAGTAGAATAATAAATAAAAAAATCACCATACTGTTTAATTTTCATGACATGATGAATTGTCATCAGAGAGAAATCATTTTTATTTTTTCTCTTATATTGTTTTCAGAGACGCGCACTGAATGGTTTTAACGACAGACTTAAAAAAACTTCTAAAATACACAATTCACTTTTTTGTCAACAGAGGTTAGCATGAGTATATCACCAAAATTAAGATGCAGAAAATATTCATTTGGTCCGTTGTCAATTTTGAAAAACTAAATTTAAATGAAAAGCAGGAGGTCTACAACTCAACCAGCAGCCCCAAAACAACTCATCTCTACTCGCGACGTCATTGGCTACGCTCCCCTGGTGTGATATCACCGATGACGTTGCATGTTGCCCCTGTGACGTCACTGGTCACGCCCCTGATCCTCTGGCAGCAGAACTGCCATTTAATAGCTACTTTCAGAACGTTGAAATTTTGTATATGGGGCTGCTATAGCATGTAGTTGTGAACCTCCCTTTTTGGTGGCAATCGGCCGCACCAAAAATATATAAATATATTTACAGAGTGGGTTTATATGTATTATATATATATATATATATATATATATATATATATATATTCTATTATTAACAAGTAAGAATGCAAAAGCTATAGTACACCCGAAACCCTCTGAATCCTATTCGAAGAAGCACGTTAGTGCCAAAGTTATATGCTAAATACAATTAAAACTTCAAAATCATATGCAAAAATTCACAAGAAAATATAACTCAAAAAATGCCATGAAAATTGTAATTTTTTAGCAGAATGGGAAAAGCAGAAGTTGCAAGAAAACAAGGTACATAATGAACAAAATGGCAATATTCCATTGAGAGTAGCATAGCCGTATCGTCAGGGGAAAAGGCACTGTGCTACTTCCATTGAAATATTACCTCCACGCGTTTCAACTGACGACCAATTGAGACAAAACCGCGTAAAATAATTGACTGAACTGAAAAAATATATTAAATCGTTCAATACTTTGCTTGGCTCATTAAGTTCTCAGTTTTTTATTCTTATATGTTCGTAAATTGTCCATTTTTTGCTTTAAAAATGATTAAATAATGTTATTCTTATCTTCCGGTTAAGTTTTTATGTCTTTAGTTAACTTCCACGCAATAGTTGAATAATTATCAACAATTTAAAAGTTGTTTAAGTGCGGCTGAGCCTAATTTTCTTACCATAACAGCTGTATTTGTTTACATTTGAAACTTAGCAGAATAGTGGATTTGATGCCAATCTAGAGAAACTAAGCTTCGCATCAACAAAGATAACATCTTCTTTTAGTATTTCGATTAAATCATGCTTAATCCATTCTGGAATTATCATTTAAGTTATTAAATTATCTCATATATTGACTCAGTACAGCGTCCGCAACAAATGAAGTCAGTTTCCACGCCTTCAGTTTCTTTTTGCCGAGTGAGACCAAAAGTAAACTTTCAGTTTTGTGCACCGAAAAATCTGCCTCCTTGCCCGCTGGCAGAATTGCTTGTTTTTGCGTAGAAAACCTAATTTTAATTGTAAAAGTTGTTTTTAAATTGTTTTAACTGTAGTTATGTTTTATATTTTTCTATATAATTCAATTTTTAATAAAGATATTTTGAGGTTTTATGTATTTTTGCCTTGTCGCGAAGTTAGAACTGAATTAATTGAATGAGAAATATATCTCTAATGAAATTCGAGGAAATAAGTTTAAAGGAAATGCCAGGAAAAAATGCGTACAATTTAATATTCCGTACAAGGAAGTCACGTGGTGTACACATCAGGTTTTTTATTATTATTTTATTTTACTTTTGCAGTTAAGATGAAATAAGTATCCAATTGTGTGATCACTTTTTCTTTGGGCCGGAGATCTCTTTTGTTACCATGCCATTGAAATGGGTTACTTAATTACGGACATACACTCTAAAGCCTAAGAGAGGGTTACCTTCGAGAAGAATTTTCTTAATGAAATTGGCTGGTATTCACATTACGCATGCACCCTAACATCTATACAAACAACCCGTTGACTGAGATTTGAACCTGTGTCGAACTAGTAGAGTTTAGTAATTTTAATAACTTTCTACCGGCCTTTCGTTTCCTACGCGTCATAGTTTCATTGAAATTTGGAATCAGGCAACAGAATTGTTATGTAAGAACGATATTCACGTTTTGAACCGTTGTGCATTGGAAACGAAATGAAATGCATATATAAATGAACGTTTTGGTACCAAAACTTAATAGATGATGGATTTTGAATATTTACACTCCTGTAATCTCGAATTAGAGGCAACTGCGGTTTCATTTTGCTTTAATTACATTGTTTAGAATTTTGTTTCTTCACTTGTGCATTTGAAATACCTTTCCAGGGTGATGCTGTTGATGATACGACGCTTCTTAAATGAAAATGAAAGACTGCTAGAACAAATATTACTCACTTTGTTACGAAGTTGACAGACACTAATAATGATGATTTAGAATACTTTTGTGATCAAATTTTGGATCTGTTGTGGAAAATGAAATTATTACATAAGAGCATGTTTCATAAATTATTCTCTGATGCTGAATGTAATATTTTCATTATAATTTATACTTTAATTGTTTAATAATAAGCTTGAACCATTCTGTGGAGATGTAGAAAACAGTTTCAAAGTTTTGGGGAACAATTTAAATCTTCTGTCAACGATAACTCACATCTTTCAGCTATTGATAAACACATATTTTTGCGTGTTTATTTAGAAAATGAACCGAAGAGATTAGTTGATGGAATAAATATTATCGCAGACTATTAAGAAATTTTTAAAAAACTTGTTACTAACAAATATAGTGATGAAAATAGAATAATTCAAGCGTACCTCAACTTTTTGGAAAGTACTATGCCAACACGACATCCATTTCCTACAGCCTTGTATGAAGTTTTTATTGAGTGCAACCGAAGACTTCAGGGCTTAAGCGCTTTCGGAGAAAATACCGAAGCATACGGCTGTGTCTCAACACCCAAAATTTTCCGTACGTTTCTGATGACATGTGTAGAAAATGGATTATTCACGCAAAAGAGGGAAAACTTCAGAAGGGGATATTACTGCACTTCGACAATTTCTCTCAGATGTAGAAGGAACACTTACTGCTCATTACTCTTTCAGGTAGATAACAAGAAATGGGAAACAAGGAATGCTTATACATTTAATTCTTCTACAATACCTCTAAATATTAACACTAAAACTCAAAATCATTCAACGAAACCTTCACCGCTTTCCCCATCCTGTAATATTAACAGGCAGTGTCTTCGAAACTGTGAAATTATAACTGATATTGACACGAGTATTCAAAAGCTAGAGACTATAAGGTAAGTGTTTCTTGTGTACTAAACGAGGGTACAATTTTTAAAAATTCTGCTCGCAAAAGAAAAGGCTTTGTGCATGAAATCCAAAAAGGAGCACCACGTTTCAATCTCTAAAAATCCAAATACCGTTCCAATTCCTCCTGTTACTTCTAGTAATCAAATAGGTGTATTTGTTCCTAATTTTACTCATTTACAAACTGCTCGAATCTGCATCACTGGCCCAAAAGGCATTACTAAACTGACTCGCTGCATTTTAAATGGTGGAAGCCAGTCCAGCTTTGTTCATTCACGTCTAGTATACATATTAAAATCACAAGTTATTAGTTCGGATACACTGTAAGTTACAGCATTGGAGTCTTCTTCAAGTATTGCACAACATAGACGTCAAGTGCAGTTTGATATATGCGGCATTTCGAATAAATCTACAGTCACCCTAAAGGCAATTGAAAGCAGTAACACTTATGGATATCATCCCACTGCATCATCAGATATTACACATCTTGCTCATAAACAGAAACTAACTTTCTGATCCCCATGACATGTCAAGGAACACACCTACTGAAGTGCTGATTGGTGCAGATTTCTACTAGAATGTTGTCAACGCCGAGTCACCTTCAACTTAACGGAATCTCTTGACATGGTGCCTTCGATTTTGGTTTTCATTCTCAAATATTGCGCATCTCGTTCCAAAACTACTACTGTTTCCTTATCCGTAATGTTTATACATCAATTGTCACATATAAAATGGAAGAAAATGTTAGAAGATTTGAGGATTTAGAAACCATTGGCATTAAACTTTTTCAAGATAGAGAAATGTTCATTAAAGATAAAAAATTTTGAAAAGTTTCCACAATTCCTACAGAACAACAGAGAGATGTCAAGTTGTTAAGTTGCCAAGGAAATAATATATCACATAATCTTCCGATAATTATGACGTGGCCCCAAAACTTTTGCGTATCTCACGCAGAAAACTGTCTATTAATACAAATTTTGAGCATATGCAAATGGAATGCATGGAAGATTATATTTATAAGAATCAAGTCGAATTAGTTTATAATACTAATGTCCGTGATTCAGAACATTACTATCTTCCTCATCATATAGTTAGAAAGCAAAGAAATGGAGAAACAAATGGCGCATAGTATTCAATACATCTTCTCAGGAACAAGGAAATCCTTCTCTTAATGAAAGCCTTGTACCATGTCTAATTTACTTCCAGATATTTGGGTTATGCTACTATGATTTTAACTTCACAAACGAGAAACCATATGTAAGCGAAGTCAAGCCTTTTCGCAATTAACATTATCTGAGGAAGACAGAGACGCAACTCGATTTTTATGGTTCAGAATAGAACAGGATGCTGACAGCGAAAGAACTCTCAAAGAGGAAATTCTTTCTTATAGGTTCCTCACGACTACCTTCTGGGTTAACTTCAAGCCTTTTGCTATCTGCAACTCTGCACGAATTGGCTGCTCTGCACTTAGATAAGCATTATATAGCTGCAAAACAGCCTGAAAAGACACCTTTACGAATGCCTTCATAATGGGAGTTGGTTCTGAAGAGAAGACCACAACTCCTTATTCCGAAATACGACTTTTAAATGTCTTTTATTAGTTTGCCATTAGCGAAGTAAACCACAAATTCACAAACACTCAAAAATATTTGGAAACAAGAAGGTGGTGAATTCAAAAGGGCAATACAAGTTTTAGGTATCAATTGGAATACCGAAGAAGACGCATTTCATCAAGACGTTCAAAGTAATGCTTATGACTTGATAGAAAAGCTCACAACGAAACGCTTACTTTTGAGAAATGTCCAAATTTTACGATCCACTAATATTTCTGCCTCAGCAGCAGTTGAGGAAAATATTGTCTTTTAGGATATCAGGCTCTGTGGATTTCGGTGGGATGAGATTCTTCCCCCCCCCTCCCAGAGGGGACTATAGCTACACGATGGTACAAATGGACTACTGAACTACCATTTAAACACCAAATACATTCCAAAATTGATTGGAGTTTCACTCTCTTCTAAGGTAAAGATTCACATGTTTTGCGATGTTTCCGAACGAGCATATGGAGGAATGCTATACGTACATTTCATAGGAAAACATGTCAACAAAGTTTCCATTAGTAACGCAATCGTAACAGGCTTTCACCTCTAAAAAAGTAGCTCTTCCTGGACTAGAGCTATTGGTAACTATGATCGGAGCTCGTTTGTTCCACTACTTCTGTATAGAAACTGGCTTAGACCGTAGTAAAGCAACTCTTTAGAGTAAATCTACGGTAGCTCTAAGTTGGATTCGAGGGGAGACCAACCGTTGGAAAACGTTTATATGCAATCGAATTATTGAAATCCAACAATACACTTCTCAAGCACAATGGCGTCATTCAGCAGATAATCAAAATCCAACAGATCATCTTTCAAGTGGTATTTCGCAAGCAGAGCTCTCTATTTTAGCAATGTGGTAGAAAACGACCACCACGGCTAACGCAACGTCAAGATTTTTAGTCTACGAAATCTGTATCGATAAACCATCCTCAGTCAGCTGAAGCGGAAACAAGGAAAACAGAATTCCAATCTCTGTGCACGACTAAGTTTAATCCTGTCATACATATTACTCAATTCAGCGATTTCGTTTGGCTACCAATTTTCAAGGATGTTACCTTGTGGTCTCGTGCCTGTATCCAGTGTCAGCGATCCAAGATCTGTCCACATACTAAGATCGAGTCCTCGTATCATACGTTTTGCGCCCTAACTCAATGGTTCGACGACGTGTACGTAAACTTGGTTAGCCCACTTCCGCAACTTACCTGCTTACTTGCGTTGACCGGGACCCGTTCCTTTGGCTAAAAATTCTGCCCAGACTGTTGCCGGTATATTTATCGAATGCTGAATTTCCCGTTTTGGGGTACTATCCATCATTACCATGGTCCAAGGACAGCAGTACAGTCAGCGATTCTTCTTTCGCTGACGTGGGATCAAGCGCATTCACTCGTCACCATACCATCCTGCCAGTAAAACACTTATCGAATGCCACAGCAATTCTCATTAGACGGATCCTTGCCTCTAGATCTTCCTTCGTCCGACCTTCAGCGCACGGCGGTAGAACTGGTGTATGACTCCCCTCTTAAACTTCTCGCTAAATTCTTAAATCCTGTGGCGACCAAGGAAGTCGAAGCATCAGAATTTCTCAACCAGTTAAGCGAAACTATGAAAAGGTTACCACCTAAAATAGTGTCAACACCATGCTCATAACAATCCTTCCTTCAGTCTAGCAATGCCGCGATTTTCATAAGCTTTAATTTCAGGATCCAACAGTTTTTGTAAAAACATCCACAAGTCATCAAATTCTACGCCTAAAGTCGTTCATTAACACAGACTAGTCTCTTACTATGGTCGTAACACATAGCCCCCATAGTGTATATACTGTAAATAGTGTACTAAGACCATGTTTCTACTTGTACGATTTAGTATTTGATTTGTTTTATGTTATTCATTGAAGTAAGTGTATTAGCATTGCATTGACTTTTCTTTGTTGCAAGTATTGCTTCCTGTCCATTGGCTGTACTGCCCCCAACGAGCAGTTTTTTGGGAAGGGGCCGATTTTCCGAATTTTATGTATATATAAATAATTTTAGTGAAACTACAGTATCTTTCGTACACTGAAAGATGAAAACTCTGAAAGACGAAGCTCTGTCGGAAAAATTAGATTAGAGGGGCAGGTCTTTTTAACACTGAAAAGGTAAACGGCTATATATAGGCAAGCTGGCAATGGGGAGCAATGGTTTGTCGAGAAATCGCCAAACTTGGCTACATTTCTGTCTGTTCCCTGTAATTTATCCTTACATGTATCTGTAACCGTATCCAGCCTTATACGTAACTATAACCGTATATCTGTCTTTTATTTCAAGAAATAGAAGGTAGGTGACCGGGGGTAAACATAAAGACCATCATTTTCTCAGATTTTAGTTCAGATCAGCAGTGACGTGTAACGGTATTTAAGACGCCTGGGCCCAGTGCCCTACCCCGAATCGAACGATTAAAAATTTCGCAATATATTACGTTAAGAAATAAGATAACAAATTCGCACTGTTTTTTAATATATTATAAATATTAATTAATTAGTTGCAGGAGACCGTTCAGAAAGATGATCGAACTGGGAACAAAAAGTACATAATGCAAGCGGTTGTAGTGGTAAAGTTTAAACAATTTAAAAAGAATATATACAATACTTGTAACAAATCAAAGAAGGTACAATTATAAATAAAATGATATTCAATACTAATTATTCCCTTATCACCGTCGGGTTAAGCATGGCCATGGGCCGCTTTTCATGCTGCTCATTTAGATAATAATAGATATGGAGATCAGGATGAATAAGTGTTCTCATATTTGCATGAAATTTAACTGCAAGATGGTAATAAAATGATCTTATTTAGACAATACGAAGTTCTTCATGAATGATATTATTACGAACGTAGTAGGGTGCTTAGATCTGCCTGAGAACATAGTTCTGTGCAGTCTGAATTTTTTTCTGTCAGATTTACAAGAAGAATACGCCCAGACTGGACAGGCATAGCATAACAGGAGATTATAAATGAGTAACCTGTAATTAGACGCTGTTTCGAGCAATTAAAGGGGATAGTTAGCTTTACGAAAACTCCTGGAGAATAAGAGTATATGGGTGGGCTCCAAGTGAGAGAATTAGTGAGGATCACTCCGAGATAAGGGGCTTGCTTATCCCAGAGCAGAGTTGTTCCATATAACTGCACATGCTATTGAATGTTCTTTTTTCTAGTGAACATGACTGCAATGGTCTTATCCACATTGATTTCTAGACTTTGGATATTAACAGCTTCACTCTTTATATGCACTTTGCATTTCATTGTGTTTAACATCCTTAGTAGTTTGATGTGGTGAATACTGATTGTGCTGTGTTATACTAAGATGAGCTGTGTGAATACTTTTGTTGAGAGTTCCAGAACTGTAAAATGTTTCTTTTGGAAAAATTGAGTCTATCAACATATCCTTTCGTCTATGCGCATTCAGTCCATTATGAACACGTACACAAGCAATACCTTTCTGCATAATAAAATTCTTTTTATTGAAAATATTACATATTAAGTGTAATTTCCAAAACAAAAAGTACATATACCTCAGATTATAACAAAAGTGTTAAGCTTTAATAACTGATGTTGTAGTCAGTCAAGAATAGCAAATGGCATCATTACACAACCATTTGCTAGTCTTGTAGGAATGGTTCACAACGATATAATCACTTTTATGTGAGTCAGCTACTGCTCAAAAAAGACAACTTTTCATAATACTGCCCTGGCATAAAAGTGTTTGCTTCCTTATGCAGATCGGTTTCTAGCATGGTAGGGGGGAACAACCTTCATAAAGACATAGGTACCTTTATGTCAGGTGCTGTTATACAAGTAAATTTTTCATTTGTTTTACTAAACAGATCAGCAAAACAAATGAATTCAAAAATTTGCTACCCAGGTAGCAATGGACTAGTAGCATGAATACTTCATTTTACTAGCCAGAAACTGATAATAGCGGCTGACTTGCATAAAAGTCCTGCCACCATTACGAAGCTGTCTCTTCTCAGATATTGAGGAGGCTGTCAGTCTTAGTAAATCTTTATATAAGTATCTAAAATATGCTCAGAGTAAAAGTATAGAGGAAGTGATATTGGGGATTATATGGAAGATATTTAGGTGCATACTATTAATTACTTTCATTTATAATACAGCTGGTAACATTAAATAGAGATGATTGCTTCTAAAATGAAATGAGGTGGCATGTTCCATCTCATTACTTGATCTGATTGTCAGAAAGGAACATTTTGTTGTTAAGTAATTGTTTACATTCTCATGAGAAAGGAAAAAATTACTCCAGAGTATTTACTTACCTTTATTCATTGGCACATGTAGCATTAAGATTAAATTCACTTTCTACATTAGTATTTACAGCTCCTATAAATCTTGATTATGAATATTTTGTTTTAGCATTTGAATACTACATCTTTAACAATTAACATTTAAGTTTAACACTTACATACTGTATCTTTAACATTTAATTTTGAATTACTGGAATTTAAAATTTTTATAGCACTTTTCACAAGCCATATTCATATTTTGAAAATGTTTACTTTACTTACTCCACTTTTTTTCCTTCTTCACTTTTTTAGATTCTGGATTTGGAAATTGGGCAAAGTCATTTATTTCATATCACACGTTATTAGGTGCATATTTTAGTTTTTGTTAGATATTTATTTCGAAAAAACAATTTATAGAACTACTCACAATACTTTTGTTTCCTTTCTCCCGGTGGGAATTTCGTAACAATCGCTTTAGGAAAACAAATTCAAAGCAATGCGAAACCACTTGTTAATTCTTTATTCCAGTAGTATATAAATCTGACTGCTACAGTATATGACAGATGATTATTCTTGAACCAATTATCGCTTTGAATGCTGACACGTTCGTTACATTTTTTCACGTTGGAATTTCAGATTAAAGACCGTATTTTTCAAAAAATTAAGAAAATTCCAAGGGTTAATCCACACAAATTTGTAATCTTTACTCATTTTCCAAGGAATTTCCTTTCCAAAAATTAGTTGATAGTGGACAATTAAATTTTTTGCTCATAAGCACACTGATAACATAATTGCAATTAATAATTTTAAGACTTGATGATTTCCTCATTCACCCAATTTTCTTAGCACTGGATAAAACCAATACCAATCAAAAAGAAATTTAGTATTTTGATTTACAAATAACTGATTACTATAAATTTAAACTTTTTGAGAAAAGAAGGGAATTTCAATTTACGACGACACAATTAATTAACTGCGAATCAAGCATTTCCAAAAAGGTAATTGATAACATGGTTTATAATCAGTTACAATATATTAATTTTTTTCTTCAAAATGTACGAAAGTACATTTTGAAATAAAGTACGAAATTTAATTTTAAATTTAATCATAAAGTACGAAATTTAATTTTACTAAAAATGATCGCGCTGTTCCAAACCGCTGGACAAACAAATAGAGAAGGAAGATTGGTGACTTGTAAATATTGTAATTATGTTTAATAAGTTGGTGTAAATAGTTTACCCGCGTCTATTCTTTAAACAAAATACCATAAGTTGCTAAAATAGCCGACTCAGAGTGAATATTATTTATGGCTATTTCCTTATGTTTTGCAGAAATTAATATGAAATTCACTACATTTCTGCTTTAACAGTTCTCAACCAATTAGTACCGTTTTCTTTTGCTACTGCATACACACACAAATTTTGAACAATACTTGGCAATTTATAGAACTAGCATTCCTAGTAAGACAGCCGTCTTATCTGAAGCACATTATATTTGCTTCAAAAACCAATCAGCAGTATTCATTAGAAAAAATGATTTTTGTGCCACAGATAAACAAAATATATTTTTTCAGGCAATCTTAGTCTTTTTTAAAAAAGTAAAAAAATTTGCCTGGTTGCCAGTTTCACCTAAATGAAACTAGTGGAGAATTTTAGCCATCAATGGCAGCTCAGCTTTAAATGCTACAACCCTATTACACAGTAAGAGCACATTTTTACCTTAATTTAGCACCGCCATTTCTTTAAGAAAGTACATTTCAGCCAAAGATGGCCAGCCATAGATACCATTTTAAAATTTAAATTACAATTACTAGAAGTAGAAAGCATTGTTCCGGTAAGTAATTTGCTCTTTATGGTTTTATTTGTAATTATTTTTTGTACAAAACGTGATTTATTTTTAGAGTTTTTTAATTGCTCTTTTTAGTTAGACTTATTTAATCAGATTACTATTTATGGAAACCTGAATAAATAAAATAATTTGAATTAATTCAAATGAAATTTAAAAAGAAAACCCGAATGAAGCAAAAAATCCATTTGGTTAGATCTTCGAGTAACTCTCGCGAACTGATCTCAAAGAGAGAGAGCTGAGTTCAGCTGCAGCTACGAAGTTGAGTAAACAGAAAAAATAAAATGCAAGAAATGAATTGAAGTGCAAAAAACTCTTTTGTTTGTAAAACTAAAAAATTAAAATGTGGCATAAAATTGTCATTAATTTCATTTCCTTAAATAACCTTTTAAAAGATATTTTACATTTGAAACGTAAATTTTAAATGTAGAAGTTGAGAAAGAAATTAAAAAATTAATTTAATTAATAGTAGTTATGAATTGCATTAAAAACTGTTAAAAGTGTAGTAAAAATGTAAGTGAAAAGGAACTTTGAGCAAAATGGGTTATGGGGAGTAGAAAAAGTTTTAAAAAGGCAGAAATTCAGTAAAAAGTCCATCTACTTGGCATATAATAGGACTGGAATAGAAACAGCCATTTGTTAGTAACAGAGATAGAGGGATTATTTACATATTTAAAAATATATTTACAATTGTTACACATCCAATAAATACCCCCAAACTTGATTTAAGCAAGTCCTATCGTAAGTAAAAATAAATTTAAATGAACTAATGTATAATTTTTGGAAAAGTTAATAAAACTGAGAGTTTGATTATTATTAAGTGTGATTTCAAGACATTGAATTTTTTTATTAATGTCTTCAGCTGTAGTGCAAATATTTTTAATTCTTAGAATTTGATAATGGTGTTAGCAATAATATTTTGGATATCTTGGAATTCCAATCTTTGAGTTTAATAGTAGAAAAGATAAAGACTTTTTTTATCAAAAAGTTTAATTGCTTTACAGATGACAATTTGAATGTCAAGGTAAAGAATTTCAAGTTTTGAACATTTAAGATAAACATTAGCTGTTTCAATTAACCCAGAACCATTGTAAATGATAAATAAGGTCATCAATTTATCTAAGATTAAATTTCTCAATTCAATCACAATTTTTCATAAAATTCAGTTCAGGTACAAAGCTCTTGTTACTGCGATCTGATTTCGGCGTTCTTACACCTTACTCTTCGACTGTGGGTATGAAGTCTCTTCCCCTGCTTCTACATGAGAATTTATTCTAAAAATTCTCTGTTCATCTAAAATAACGTTATGGTAGGAAAGCTATGCCCCCTCTCCTCACGTGTTACACACAGGATGATGGCTCTTCAGCCTGGGTGCCTGTCTACATGTGCTTCGCACCTGAGACTTCAGGTACAAAAAGAAGATTGCAAGTAGAAGTAAAAAAATTGGTGCCCATGGGGAAAAAACATTGCTAATTGGCAGGAAAATTTCATTTTAAAATTGGATAAAAGTATGAAAAAGTGAACACTTAAGATAGGTAATCTATTTACCAAAATTAAGGATGTTTTTGAGAGCTGAAAATAATTTGTAAGGTTGGATAAGACTATTATAAATTTCTTTTAAGGGAAGGGTGATGTACAAATTTTAAAAATCAGAACTGTTAATATCATAAATGTTATTATATTTAACTGTTTTAATATTTTTTTAAATTTTTAATAATCTAGTAATGGTGAGGTGATAAATTGGAATCATGTGCAATGTGGAATTTTTTTTTTTTTTAATTTTACTCAAAAGTCAATGTTCTTTTTGTAATTTTTGGTACCATTGGCAATAAACCTAAATTTCACGAAAACCAATTAAAATTGGTGTTTCGTGAAATTTTGGAAGGCCATAAAGATCGGGAAATCTGTTAAAAAGTTTTATTAGAAAGTTTTAGCACAAGGTATTAAGTTACGTTTTTACTTAATAATGGTTTCTTTCATTGTGTAATATTAACTCCTGTTTAAAAAGTTCATAATTGAGTGTCCTTCATATGATGTTAAAATTATTATTAGCTTTATCTACAGGGGTGATAATAAATTGATTTTTAAGTATATGGATGTTACGAAAAAGTTCTGAATATTTATTCTGAAGATTAGGAATTCTGATGTTGTAAAATTTCTTTTTATTCATTTTAATAATGCCGTTTTTTGATTCCAAAAGGGTACTAATGGGAAGACCAAATTTATAGCTTGTTTTAACTATACAGATTGATATTCTAAATCAGTGTTTCTCAACTGCTAGTCTGCAAACACTATTCACTAGTCTTTCCGATTGTTTTAAGGTCCACAATTTTGTACATGTAAAGATTATGCTAATAATCCAAATTACTAACCTTACTGTCTGCGATAAAACACTGAA
The DNA here is from genome assembly GCA_000611955.2 of Stegodyphus mimosarum. Taxonomy (NCBI): domain Eukaryota; kingdom Metazoa; phylum Arthropoda; class Arachnida; order Araneae; family Eresidae; genus Stegodyphus; species Stegodyphus mimosarum. The sequence goes on along the minus strand of KK121372.1, from coordinate 151,054 downwards.
ATATTTTACTGGTCCCATGAGTAAATGAGATTAAGAAACAATGTTCTAGATAATGCGTTTCAAGCATTTTTTTATTATTCATTATGAACGAAAAATGAAATAAGACTTCCGAGTTTAAGATTATCAATAATTTCTGAGTTACACATAATATGTTAATCAAAATTGTCAACAAAATTAATAAATTTAGAATTTAATTTTAGTAGTATCACACATTGAAGCTTTTCTCAGTTTCTTTCATAATAAATTAGGTGATAATGCTCAATGGCTCTTCCCAAGATAGTCACTGAGCATTATCATTTCCTGTCAAAATAATTGCTCAGTACTCAACATTCTAATTTATCACTGCTCGAAAATAATTAGTAAAATTCTTCATTACCTCTGGCCTCAAAAAATTTTCTTTTAGCACTTACAAGGGGTATTTGCAAAACTGTAAAGAAATCTGGATATATTCTGATTAAATTTTCATTAACAGTTTTTGATTCTTAAGTTGAAAGTGATAGTTCCAAGAATATGTTTTAGAATTCCTTTCACAAAAAACATCCACATCCATAAACTAAGTATCTTATTTTTCTCAGATAAATACCAATCACAGGGTTCGTACCCATTTCTGCACACGGAAATTAAGTACTCTTAAGGACCATTAATGAAAAACATTAAGGACCTATGAGCAAATAGGAACTGAATAATTCAATTAAAAATATTATCTATGCCTGAACTTCACATTTGTAATACCATCCTAAAAAGGAAATAGATCCATAAGCAGGATTAATTATTATTAAACATGAATTAATTAACAAAATTATTAATAAGTTTGAGAATAAATTCAAATTTTGTTTCGCTAACAGTTAGCTTTATGTTGAATTTTTTTAAATGTTTCATTTAATTTTTTTTAATGTTTCATTTGCTCAGTCTAGAGGTTTAGTAAATAGCAAATAGATTTTATGTCAAGCGGCATAGATTAAAATGAGAAGTAAGATCATAATCAGCAAGATTTAAAAGTTAGTTGGGCTCTGTCTGTCTCAGTTAGTAGCTTAGCTTCGTGTAGGTCCAATAAGCCACTAAAGCACCACAGGTGATAAGTTGTTTTGTATTGTTTTAGGTCTCACTAGACACAAAGAATATGTTTTACATGAATTTCTACATTTTTGTGTTTTATCTTGTGACCTGGGTAAGGATTAATGAAAGACAATAACTAGCTTTAATATCATAATTTTTAAGGGTAAGCAGTTAGTTATATATAATTAAATTAGGTAGTTAGATAACCTTCGTCATTATGGATTTACAGGGTCAATATGAAATTTTATTTATTTTTAACACGTTCGCTGCCAAGCAACATTTTCTAAAATGGTTCCACCACGCCAACAAAGTTTAATTAATTAATAGTAAAATAAAAATACAAGGCATGTATTTATCAGAAAGATACTGAATTTAGATAATTTTAATTGCGTTATTAATTATACGAGTTATACTATAGTCGGTTTTTGCGTTAAAATGTTTTATGACAGCACCAACTACTTGTATACTCGTAACGAGTATATTTGTAGCTGGAGATTGCTTATAAAACAGATTGATTATTTTTACAACAATTATTATAACAAAATTATTCTAAATTGCTTGATTATTTTTACAGTTACTGTGTTATTTACTTCCTAATTTCTTATATTATACTTATCTTAATTATAATAAATTTCCTGAATTGCACCAAATGGTTGTGTCTTTTTTTCTAATCCCCAAAGCCAGATACCTTCAAAGAACATGAAAATACTACGAGTTTGATCATATGTGGCGTAGGTAAAACAAAAATGTTTTATGAATTAACTTGTAGCTGGCGCCTAAACATAAACTTCAACCTACGAGATAACTCGTAGTTGGCAGGGAACGTGTTAACAATATTTGTTAAAAAAAACCTATTAAAATCACAATCTAATAAAATTTCACAGTTTAAAATACATGTAATTTATGACATTGATTCTTAAACGATATTAGGATAATTACACATTAAAAGCTACAAAACACTTATGTTTTGTAACAGCAAAACTCAACAAAGTATTTATGCGTCTTTTTAATTTGAAGCCTTCCCAAATATTTTCGCTAATTTAAATCGATTTTCTTCTCTTTAAGCATCTTTTTTAACAATCAGAAAATTGTCTCAATATGCAAACCAGTGTTCTTCACTAGTTTCTGCATGCTTTATCGCCTAACTTGTCAAACTCTACAATACAGCTATATGGGTTCATAGATCTGGTAAAAGTTAAACAGTCTAAAACCTCCCAACAGATGTGAAGCAAATTATCGCTATGTGTGAAAGTAACTACAATGTCAGATAAAGGTTTAAATAAGCCTTTTCATTTAAAAAGAACTTAGAACATAAAGGCATGTTCTGATGCTAACAAAATCAATTACAGCTCGTAGTGATATAATTAAACAAGAACAGTCCAATTCAAACTAAAAATGTGGACTAGTGGTCAAAGCCTATACAATTTAATTTTAGTTTAAAAATCTCGCTCAGTAACTCTATCATATGCAGAAATAGAAATGGGAACTATAATAGTAAAGGCTGAAATCATAAACTGAGTAATTTACATAATAATAACTGTACATATCTTTGAAGAATAATTTTCTTTATGTATTCAGTTTCTTTCTTCAACACATTTCCTTTTCCTTTTAAAATTTTTGGATTTAATTAAGGATTTCTGTTATTCTAAAAAAAA
>KK121372.1:127341-145815 GCA_000611955.2 Stegodyphus mimosarum | reverse complement strand
CCGCCCTCATACTGCTCGGATTGTTAAATCCTTCTTTGCAGCGCAGCAGGTACAGCTTCTTCCTTGGCCTGCGTGTTCCCCGGATATGTCGCCAATTGAACATGTGTGGGATGTCATTGGTCGGCGTCTTGCTCGTGATCCTCGTCCTGTTGCGTCTGCAGACGAACTTTGGGTACGCGTACAAACGATATGGAATGCTCTTCCTCAGTCAGACATTCAAACTTTGTTTGACTCCATGCCACGTCGTGTAGCAGCACTTATTGCGGCGCGTGGTGGCCACACAAAATACTGATTCTGATCTCTTGTTCTTGTTTGTTTGCTTTGAACATTTAATCATTTATTTGTACCACTACCACTCAACTGTGTATTAAATTGCATTCAATTATGACGATTCCTTCTTGGTGTTGCAATTTTCACAAACGTGAGTGTATTAAAAAAATCGTTGAAAAATTCCGAGATCTCGGAATTAAAAATTTTTCATAAAAACTGATCTTAAAATCGCCAAAATGTTGATAAGTCACCAAATTTAGAACCGTTAAATAAAAAAATTCAATTCACCAAAAGCGAAAAGTTGTTTGAGCTTTTCATTAGAATTTCGAAGTGTGTTTCACTTCTTGCTTAGAAACTCGAGTATCCCACTATTTATATTAGAAAAAGGAACAAATTATAACACATGAAACCATTAAAAAGATAACCATAGTGAATCGCCAAAAATATTCCTCCAAAATGTTAATTCACACTCAAAATGGCAATCGTAAAAACAGACAGAAATTTCAGATCATTAAGAACCTTCTGCCGATTTTGGCTGAAATTAAGGACTTTTAAGGACCAAAAATCAATTCCAAAAAACCTAAGGACTTTTAAGGACTCTTAAGGACCGTACGAAACCTGAATCATCTGAAGCTGTGACTACTAATCAGTTCCTGGTGTATTACCCAATGATATGCTTCTGAAATTAATTCCTGCAGATAAAAATGGAGAAAAAATCATGGATTTGTCTGCCTACATAAATCTTTATTCTCATATATCTTTTTATGTAGATTATCTTAATAAAACATACATTCAAACATATGCATTGCCACTAATCTAATCAAGTTTGTGCTGATCATTTCTGACCATAAATGTAGATAGTGATACCATAGATGTGTGATTCTCATCCCCACATGTCCCATTTTGTTCTCGTGGAAGATGGAATTCTGTTCAATCCTGCCCTCCTGGATATATTTGCCTTAGGTAAAGCCTGCTTTGCTTAATGCATTATGAAAGTTGTTGTTCAGTATAAAAATGTTTTCTACGAATGGCCTATTACATCATACATACTTTTTTTCAACTTTTTAACTTCCTTTCTGTTGCCTTTGAATGCTTATAAATACTCACGTTCCCCCTCTTTTTAATTCTTTCTCCCTGGTCCAACTATTTAATAGCTGTACCACTTAAAGGAATTAAAATACATTACATGTTTGCTTCAGATAATATAGAATTCCAGACAAGCAGCTTGACTACTAAAGCTTTGCTTTTCTGGAATGCTAAATGAAAACTAAATCTGAGTTACTGATTGTTTATTATCATAACTGAAAACCATTTATTTATCTTCACAAATATTTACTTATAACTTTGCTAATTCATAACTAAAACATTATTCCAGCATGAATCCATTTTCACCCATAATCAGTGGTTCAAATAAAACAGCCCACTGTCAAAATAATTTCTTAAGTTCTTTCTTTATCATTACCTATTACATCAGTAATATTACTTAGGAGGCTTTTTTATTCCTTTACTCAAGAAAAATCAGTATGTAATATTATAAGAAGAAATTATATTTCTATCGTTTGATATTATACAAATTGTATTTTTAGCCACTGAGCTGAGGAGCATGCAAATGCAATTAGGTTTTTTGCATTCACTTGAAGCTTCAGACGGTAGTTACTAGAGTTACATAGATGTTCTTTTGAAGTGTGCTCTGCTGTAACAAGGTGAAATTTCCGTTTTCCCCTCTGTTTGACGAGTCACTATTCTTCTGTCTACATGACGTCTGTAAGAAAAAAATTAATGGAGTTCAGTCAAGATTTTTGAGTTTGTGATTTCTTTAAATTCTACTGAAGGGTATGACAGTAAGTCTACAGAATACAGTCCAGTAAATTTTAGCAATGGAACACTATTGTCATCAATCACTACTTTTTAATGGATTTTAATTAAAATCATGACTACAGAGGAAGATATTATAAACATAAAATAGATAGTTCGATGTTTACAATTACTTTATAATAATTAGAACATTATTTATTAGTAAATGTTATTTAGAGTACATATAAAAAATGGATTGCCAATCTAATAATCTTTTTATCTGAACTATTAAGTTCATGAATAAGTTTTATATCTAAGCTAATTTGTTTTCCCCTTATCTGAGAATTTCAAATCCATTCAGAAGACTGATTTTATGCAAAAGATACATCTTATACTCTGTAACTTAAAACTTACGCTTTCTAAAATTCAATTCACTCAGTTCATATAAAACATTTCAAAGATAATGGACAACAGCACTATAGCAGCAATATTTTATCAAACAGAGTTCACTTTATTAAGAAACTTATATTATATGATTATTTAAACACATAAGACCCCTTCTATTAACATCAAGGTATATGGGAAAGCCTGAAGGATATAAAAAAATTGTCACAAGCAAGCTGAAAAAAGAGAACAGTTATTATACCTAGATGTCAGGAAGTTACTACAAATAGCATACCAGATACATTTTCCAATGTAGAAAATGCCTTTAGCTTGTTAAATTCATGTTAGTAAGAAATATTTAAGTTACATTTTCCTTCTCATTGCACAAGCTCTGCACTGTATTTCAACCTTTCAAAAGAGAAAACTCTAGCACGAAGTTTACAATTAGTTACAGTATTGAGGTATTTACAACTAGCCAAAAAGTTTGCAACATATTTATCTGTACCTTACAGTAAAGAATAAAATAATAAGAATTAAATAAAAAGTACTATAATCTAAAATCTAGCAAAGCACAACTATCTACAATATTCATATACTGTAAATAAAAAAATAATAATTTGTACTTATTGGTCAGGGTGATCTCAAGCTCTGGCATCATACTTAATTTCTTTCAAAACTAAATATAAAAAATTTAACCTAAAATTCCAAAATTACAACCAAATTAATGAATAAAAAATTAACTCTATAACACAAATGAGAGGAGGAAACTAAATCCTTTATAAAATGTCACATACAAGCAGTACGGACTTTCATCAAGAGTGAGCAGAATAATGTACAATTATTCTCAGTAGATTAGTAATATATTAAAACATAATTCCAAACTTCTAGGAAACTGTATACATATAAAAATAAATTATGCTTCTAAGAAATATAAGAAAAGCTATGCCCGTTTTTAAAGTAAATTTTCCCACATAAAAACACAATAACATAATATTCATTACTATAAAATAATAATGATAATTTTGTTTTAATATTCAACATGTTAAAATATTCTTGGTGTCTATTGCACAATCACAATTTGAAAGGAATTTAAAAATGAATGCAGTGGACCAGTGGCGGCTCGTAGCTAAAATTAGTGGGGTTGCTGTTCCAAGAAATTTTAACCTTTGTTTTAAAATTGTGTAAAGGGAAACAAGCATGTATAAAAAGAAAATTTATTTTGAAACTTCCATGAAATCTTACAAGAGAAAAATTAAACATTTCTTAATTACTTTAACCTAAATTGTTACAGTTCATTCTTTACCTATTCATTTTAAAATGAAATCCATTCTTCTTGTTTTAATTTGCGCGAAAAGATCAATAATTTTCTCCTTGATCTCTGGATGGCAACTGAGGAAATGTTTCTATATTAAAAGCACTGAGAGCGCATTTAGTCTTTCCGAATTCATAATGCTTCTTAGAAAAGTTTTTATTCTTTTCAATGTTAAAATGCAGCATTCTGCCTCTGATGTAGTCATGATAACTGTCAAGAGAATTTTTAACAGCTTCGTTATTTCACTAAGAACATCATCTAGATTATTTTCCAAGATAAATTTCAGTAGCTCAATTAATTTGCAGTATTCATGAATATCAGACCTACAATAGAATACTTTTAATTCAGTTTCAAGCTTTTCTTTGTCAATCATTGGATATGCTTCAGTGGTCAGTACTATTTATTCTGCAGAATGTTCTTTCCTAAAACTAGCAAAGCATTTCTTGTTGAACAATTTAGCAGCTGCTAAGTGTTTAGTGCAAGAATATCTTTCCATTATATCAATACATATAAAATCACATATTTCCTTAGCTTCTGCCATCAGTGTCTTTGAAGAATTCTCACAGTACTTTGAGTTTCTTAATTCTAAAATAGCAATTTTGAAATTTGTTATATATTCATTAACTTTAAACACACTAATTTCTCTGCATTGCATTTGGTTATATAGTATTTCAACATGAGGCATAATCTGATAAAAAAACTCTAACCAAAACTTGAAATTATCATCATTTAGATATTTTAAAATTCCTGTTGCCTCTGCAATAGTTTGATCTGCATTTGATGTTGACTGAATTTCAGTAAGGCAATTTTTTAAATGTTGCAAATTTTCATGAACTGTGTTTATGGTCCGTATGTTGAAGTTCCGACTTGTGGAGTAAGGACCTGGAATGCTAACGGCCATATGCTTCCTTAGAATGGACACACATTGCGGTGATCTTGAAAATAATGTTGGAATAACCAGAATGTTAGAAAAAATATTTTTCCGTTTCGTGAAATACTTTCTGCATTTCTCATTATAAAATTAAGTTGATGTGTATAACAGTGAATAAAATGTGCATTAGTATAAACTGCTTTTATTTTTGCTTGAACTCCAGCTTTTTTGCCTTTCATGAAATTTGCACCATCAAATGTCTGAGCTATCAATTTTGGTTCATTTCCTTGTAGGATTATGCCCAATTGTTCTAAAATACATTTTGATATGCTATCTGCAGTTTGATTTTCTGGAATAAAGAATCCCCAGAAACGCTCAAATATTTCTCCATTCAATACATACCGTAGAACAAGGACCATATAAGTGTGTTCCGAAACATCTGTCGTATCATCAGCCATTAAAGCTACAAGCTTTTTTAACTTCCGTCCTTTTGAAGACTGTACTAGTTTCTAAGTGATTCTTCAAATCTGAATTTAATTTAGACGCAAAATTTACTAATCCTCTAAATACCCCTGGATTTAATGAATCGTCTTTTTCATCATGTCCACGTAAGGAAGTTTCAAAGTTTCCACAAAAGAAAATGCAGTCTATTATTTTGCACAAAATTTCACGTTTTTTTAAACCTTTATGTGATAAAGGTTAAAAAAATGTTTATGTTATGTTTAAAGCTCATTGACTGAAAGTCTGTATAACTCACTAAGTTTCTCTTTAATACTAACGGCTCCTAAAAGTGACAGTGAAACTACATTATCAACATGGTTATTTGGCTTCTCATGCTTTTCAGTTTTTTCTTTCATTTTGTTTATATTTCTGAAACCCTCTTTTGTTTACGTTACATCACCTCCAAACAGCAGGCACGGGAAGCATAACAGAGCATTTTTTTACTTCACAACCGCAAAGCCAATTTTTTTCGTTGGTACCATTCAGGATTGAAACTACGAATATATTTCTTCGTGTTGCTTATGCCTGGCTGACATATTAGAATATCAGGTGCTGAATGACCTCTTTTCTTAATTGTGATTTTCTCATGGAGAGACAGCTGTGAAAACGAAAGCTCTTGAAGTTCACTTACAGTCACAGAATTTATTACTTGAGGATGCAAGGACATGTTTAAAGTTATTTGTAATATAAAAGAAACGAAAAAAAATGAATCAAGTAGAATAGCTGAAAAATAATCTAACCAAGAAATACAGTGCATGATTTTTACACACAGCACATGCAGAATAAAAAAAAAGAACCACCACACTCCAGATTCGGCACTGCAAGAGCAACAGTGCTCTTCTTCCTCCCAGCCTCGTACACTGCTTCCTAAGAGCGCATGCGCAGAACAGCCAAATACCACACGCACGGAGTAAGAAGTAATCACGTTTCCAGAATTTCGGCAGTGCAAGAGCGACAATGCTCTTCTCTCTCCCTGGCTCGAGTGCTGCTTTCTGTGTGCGCATGCGCAGAACAGCCAAACACCATGCCGCTGGAACTGTGAAGCGCACAGTTCCATACAGAGACTTTCGTACCTTTTTCATATACCGGAGGATGGCTACTCACATTAAGTTTAGGGGCAATATATATTGTAGAGAATAAAGAAAGAATTAAAGAAAAAAGGGCCCATTATATTAAATATTAAAAATAATAATAAGTGGAAATAGGAGGTGCTACAGTTCCACAGTGCTTATTACGAGCCGCCACTGCAGTGGACTATGAAAAAAAAAAAACCTGGTACCCTTCCCCAACTATCCAAGGCATTGCAGAGTACTTTTCGGCACTAACTGCAGTCCCTTTACCCGTGTTGCAGTCTTATACCATGTTTTGGACCATCATCATCAAATTCTTTTCCTCAAAATCTCAAAGATTCCATGAATGTAGACAATTGCGTTACTTGTGTATCATCAGTTAATGAACCAGAATAGTTAGGAATGGAGCCTAAGAAGATATGATGTGCTGTCCATTTTGACTTATGAGGTTGGAAAGACATTAATATTCCCGAAATAAATTAATACTCGAAGGATGATTCACCTATTGTAAAAGATTTTGATGTGTCAGTGTTAGGTCTTCCTTGGAATATCAAAAATGATACTCTGTCAGGTGAGTTGTTTTATATGGGGAATGAAGATGAGCCAGTACTAAGCAAAGAATCCTGTCAGAGGCATATTGGATTTTTGCCCCAACTGGGTTCACCTATCCAGCAACATTGATACCAAAATTGCTTCTTTAGGAGTAATCAGATGAATTAAAAGTAGTGAATATTCTTCATAAGCTTTCCAAATAAGAACCAAATGGCTGAAATTTAACTTTGTGAAACACCAAAGAAGTCATATGCAACCTGCATTTTTCTTTGTGCAGAGAAATCAGAGTAACCTGTCAACCAGTTCAAGCTAGATCAAGAATAGCACCTTTAAAGAGTCTATCTATACTCAGATTAGAACGTTTGGCTTGTAATATTAGTGAAATACCGACTTGGAAAATATGACGACTTTTTACAGATCAGATTCCATGGACATTCTACATTGGATAAAGAATGTGCTTGCGCTACTTTTGTATTTAACCAAGTAAAAGAAATAAGAAGTTTATCATTGGACGAGTCATGGAGACAGGTGCTTGGAGTCTATAACCCTGCAGATCTACCACAGAGAGGGTGTACACTACAATCTCTTGGGAAATCTCAATGGTAGTTGGGTCCTGACTCGTTACTGAAACCAGAAGAATGGCCTAAAAGTAATATCTTGCCCAACATGGAAATCGTAAATTCTGAAAAGAAAAAGATAATGCAGTCTCAAATACGGAAGATAATGAAAAGCTAGTCTACCATCATTAATGACCATGTGAAACTTCTATGAATTATTGCATGGATTCTGATTTTTCAATAATTTTAAGAAGTCTAGAGAAGCTAGAATGTCTGGTCAAGTAGACTGCGATGAATTTCAAGAAGCAGAATGTATTACACTTAAACAAGTTCCGCGTGAAATTTTTACAAAGCAGTCGGATAAAAGACTGCTTTGTAAAAACAAACAGACCAAAATTTTTATTCGTGAAAATGACATTAATTTTAGATTTCCTGTTGTATTATCATCTAATCATCATGTCATGAAACAGTTTATAATGTGAAAGCAGTTTTACCTGAAATTCATCTGTTTTTGAAATTATTGAAGTGGATCTTGCTGGTTCTCTTTACTGAAATATGGAAACAAAGCTTGGATCTTAATATTGACATGTGGTATGTTTAACGGCAGTACATATCAAACTTTTGACATCCATATCCATAGAAAACTATTTGGACTGAGATGATACATATGTAGAAAATGTCGCCCATCACTGATTTACTCAGATCGTAAACTAATTTTATTGGAGTGCAAAATCAATTGAAAGATACTAACTTTGAAATATTAAAAGCTGAGAGGAATTTATCTTCCAATGAATGCAAATTTATTCCTCCCTCTGTGTCATAGTTTGGTGGCTTTGGGGAGAGATTGCTTGGAATCTTTGACCGAATTTTAAAAGTTTTGAGAAGGACATCCCTCAGTTATAGAAAAATGTCAACAGTACTTTGGGACAGTACAAGAATTATAAACTTGCATCCTTTGACGTATGTTACAGATAATATTGAAGATCTTAATCCTATAACTCCTGCCATGTTTTTGAATGGAATTAGAGGAATAATCCAACATAGAAAGTATAGACCATCTTAAGTTGAATAAAACACACATCTATATTCAAAAAATTCGTGAAAACCCTACAAACCCATTTTTGTGCAGAATTTTGTTTGTCAACTGAGACAAACAATTTTAAATGGCAAACAGTTGAAATCTTTGCAAATTGGAGATGTTGTCAGCATCAGAACGAAAATCGAATAAACTGGCCTCTTGGAAGAGTTCTAGAAGTTTATCTTGGTAAAGACGGAGTTGTATGAGCAGCCAATATGTAAATCAAGCCTCATACTTTATTTCGTCCTATAAAAAAACTTTGTCTGTTAGAAATGACAGATGCATCTGGACACAGCAACTGTTGACAAAAAGTCCAAAGAGACAAGACCAAAGAGTCTACCAGTACCAAAACTATAAGCAATGGACGATTAACATGCAAACCCAGCAGGTATCAACAGGAAAAGGATGTTGAGTTCTAGTAACTACAAAATTCTAGGTGGGGAATGTCAAGAATAGACTCAGTGACTTGCATGAAATATCGTTTTATATGAATTAACTGTAACCATTAACTTTTTGCTCTGGATTGTACTGTATTTTTTTAAGAGAATAGTTTGGAAGAGATAATTTGCTCTGCAACCAATGCTCATTTTATTCAGTTTCCAGTACTTTTATGTGTAAATGTGTAAATAAAACCCAAAATTCAATTTATTGAGATACTTCATTGTTGAATGCTACTAGACATTTTCAGAAATATGAAAATCTATAGAGATATAAGACGAACTGCATGAAAAAGTGCAGAAGATGAATTTGAGCCCATTTGGATTCCTGAGACCTGTTTAAAAATGGTTCTTTTAAATTGAATGTACTTATGAAATATCACTTTATCTGAAAATACATTTAAAAAATAACAGCTTTAAAAGACCTACAACTATTTTTTTTAAAACATTCATTCCCACTGCATAATATATTTAAGATTTTATATTTGTCCATGCTGAAACAAAAATGAAGGTTCAGGAGTTTAGATTTAAAATTTTTTTGCAAAGGCATTGAAAAATGAAGAAACTGAAAATGAATTCAATTCTTAAATATTCATATTTTTATCATCAGTGCTATATTTGGAAAAAACTTCCTGATGCAAATTAGCTGTAATTTTAAATATTCATTTTTAATGACAATGAATAGACTGTTTTAAGAATGCTTAAGAAATATCTTATAAATTTAAACTAATAAATTCATTTAAAGTTCAGTACTGTAAGTCTGTGAAACGTGGGCAAGGTTTAAATATTTTGCACCATAATGGAATTAAAATACTTATTTGAGAACAGATTATGAAAAACTTGCTCACCAAGCACAATTCCAATTCATAAGTCTGAACCTAAGTACAGCATTAGCATCGATGTAACTATTGTGACCATACAGGGCAGCAAAATTCAGAAAAGGCAGCTGCTGTAGCTAGAAGCAGAAAGCTTAGTATCACCCATGACAATAATTTAGATCTAGCATAACAAAATCTACTTCCAACAAAAATAAAACAACAGCTCAGCCTTTCAATTAAATAATTTGATCATGCAATGGAATACTGAATTATGTAAATGCTTTTTTTTTTGTACATAACATGAGCAACTACATCAGAAATTACAGTTCGCCAGTAACATTTTACTATTAGCAATGCATTGATCAAAATCTGCCTACAAAATAAGACATTGTCAAATAAGAAAAACTGAATGAAACACAGCTGAGGTTACAAAAATTGATTACAAACAAAGTCTTTTACTGCATATAATTTAAAAATTCGCATACCTTTTTATTAAGAACAGTTAACTGCATCTTCTTTCAAACTGAATATTCTCCATCTCAATTGACTTGCTACTGAAGTGCATGTACATTGACACACTGTCCACTACTCCAGAATTTCACATGATCTAATGTAAATATCAAATTAGATGTTCAACAATTAATATTGCTTTCGAGATATACATCTCTGTCAAATACTTTTTAAATGCTATGTGTAAAGCATGATAATAATAAGTTTAAATCTGAGGGCAAGTTATTCTGTGAAATATATGCATAACAGATTTATTTAATGGTTGAAAACAAATTAATTTTAAAAAAGGAAAGAGAAAATTATATTTTCACAATAAAAATATGTTAGCACACAATAAGACTAACCTATGCAATAAAAATGAAAGTTAGCAACCCCTTAAGACTAAATACACAAAATACAATTTCTTTTCAAATTTTAACTCTTTTCTTGAAATCGAATAAATCAGCTTTAAAATGAAAACAGTTACTGAAGTAGATTTTATTTTCATTTGAATTTAACTATATATTTCAAACAAACATTTAAAAAATTATTTATGCAATTCTAAAAGTTATCAATCATATTTTGGTGATTTTTAAATTTTCAGGACTATATGTATGCATAATTTTTCATTTTTATTTGAAATATGCCCTTATGTCACAGTCCAATCTTTATTCCATGACTATAAAGTGTTCTAAACATTCTATGCTTTTTTATAATTATCATTCATATATATATATAATGTCAAACATTTCTGAAGAAGATTGGTATTTCTGATTAAAATGATCACTTTCTCAGAAGAAAGCAGTCTTATGGAACCACAGGCAACTATGTCGGAGAATGTTCAGTGTATTTATATTTAAATCATTCTAAACAAAATATAAGCAGAAACTAAATATGCAGAGGAAATGACTAAAGATCCTGTACTGGGTCTATAAAACACTGCATTGATGCATCTTTTATTAATGATAGTGCAAATGCTTGCAATATAAATTATACCATGTAGATTTATTAACAAAAATCGTGTAATTTTCTAGAATTTGTAACTTGTTTTTTAAATGAATGGAACATTATTATGTCATCCATAAAAAATGCCATTCAACTTTTCAAATAAAAAGAGCAATCATTTTTTATTATAAACATTTATAAGCTAGAGTTATAAACAACTATTATTTACAACAAAAAAGTAAAAATATCAAAATTTTATTGCAGTTTACTATTATTACTGAAACTTACACCAATATAAAATAACAAAAGCAGTTTATGACAATTTTCTGACACATTTAAATCTTTCTAGAAAACTGCAATTAATGATTACAAATAAAATGCATAAGGACAATTTCTGAAGTGTTTCAGCCATTTAGCCATGAGGCAAAGCTGGAAAATTTAAACTACTAAAAATTATTTAAAAAGCAGTCATTTCAAGAACACCACAATAAAATTGCATTTAAATAAGGATAAATACATGTTTTATGAAATCATAATTTGAGAGTGTTACTTCTACTATGACATAGTAAGAATATGTTGATTTGAAAAAAATGTATTTTACAATTTAAAACTTATAATTAACATTCTGCATTTATTCAAATATTTAAAAAATTTTCTTCTTAAGTACTTAAAATATGTTAATTATCCAGTCAGAAAAAATTCAATTTGAACAACTCCTTATACTACAAAAATGCATGCATACTCTGCAACAAAATTACTAAACATTAATATAATATAGTACTCATGGAAACATTGTTTGTAAAAATACTCACATGATTGGAAATTGCCTGTAAGAAAGAGTAAATCACACTTTACTAGCTTAGCTAACTGAGATCAACAGTTTTTTATTTCAAATAAAACGACCTTCCTGAATCAAAAACACACAACTGTATTCCGACAGAATAACAAAATCTACTTCAAACAAAAACAAAACAAACAGCTCTGTCTTTCATTTAAATAATTTGATCATGCAATGGAATACTAAATTATATAAATGCTTTTTTTATACACTCACTTCCAAAGGTTAAGCCCACAGAGGAAAATGCTAATTTCCGGAAGCCAATCAGAGTTGAAGTGGATGCAAATCGCTGCAGAGGTAGATGGAAGTATGCAAATATGTTAGGTAACAGCCAATCGTGCTTTCATGTCAAAAAATGTGCAAAAAAGGCAGTCTTATAAAAAGCCAGCTTTATGAAGGGTTACAGAAGGTGATTGTAAGTGCTGAAAGAAGGTGTTTAAAACTTTTGTACAATTTGTTTTCAAGACATATGTGTTTCTATGACTTCCAGAAGATGAATGAAAGATTCTGAGCACTAGCGTGCTGTAGGGTGCATTGAAACAGGACACTCGATCACAGATGTTGCTCTTTTCTTTGGCGTTCATCATTCTGTAATTTCACGTTTATGGAAACAATTTAAACCCCACAGACAGTTGCCTGAAGGCCCGTAGCCGGTCGCCCAAGGGTTATAACCCCCACAGAAGATCGATATATTGCTACTGTAGTCAAGCGGAATCACAGAGCGACCTCCACACGTGTGACATCTATGGTTACAGCGTCCATTGGTAAGACGATATCTGCAGCTACTGGACGCCGAAGATTACATATGAATAGACTGTACGCCCAGGTACCTTGAGTTTGTGTTCCTCTGTCCGTCCAATTGAGAGGGGCATGATTACAGTAGTGGTGGGAATATATCAATTGCAGGGTTGCCACTCAAACAGGAGAATGAAATTGCCTGAATTTTCGAGGTTTTCCAGCTGAGTTTTAAGAAAATTCCAGTCTATCCGCGTAATGCACTTTGTGCTGAGAGGTAAATTAATTATGGTACCACTTGAAAACACAAAAATTTGCCAATTAGATGTTACTTATATATTATCCTCAAAGATTACTATTATAACTATAATAGGAGTTGTTTTCTCCACTGAAGAATTGAGATCAGAATCTGCTCAATGTGGATAAAAAAAATTTTTTTTCTGGCATTTTGCAGCTAAACAAAAGAAAGAAATCTATTTAATGATATTTTTAAATAAATTTAGGTATTTTATATTTTTTTAGCTGAATACATAAGCAAAAAATATGTGCATTTCGTGATGTTATGTCATCATTCATCATACAGCTAGAGTTAGTTTCAGGATTACGCCAGAGAAAATTTCCTGAAATTTGAAAGTATTATTTAATAATAATAAATAAATTTAAGGGGAAGAAGCAACATTAAATGATATAAATAACATTAAAATAATTAAAAAACTGAATTACAATAATCAAAGATATTTTGGCGAATATAGTTATATTAAATGGTTGGCCTAGATGACGGATTACTACTTTTTTATTTTACTGCAAAATGACAAATAAGGCATTTCTTAAAAAGAAAAAAAAAGTATTCAAAATATTTTGCGGTAAAATCCCACTATACGCTACGGTCTTGGCACGATTTTGAAAATTGCCGCCGACACCAAAATGGCCCGTTTGCTGTTCATCATAATGTCGCCAAATCCCATGTGTACCGTACACAGAGGCTATTCTAACCTCCATGATACCGCTATACTAGGATTAAACAGATTTTGTTTGATACAAGAATACATATTTTCTTTAGTTCAACATGCACTGCACATGCGCATGCGGGTATTTCGATTCTCTAGGTTACTGGGAACCAGAGTTACTGGAAACTTGCTTTGCCTTTTTAAAAGGCAATCTGTTTGGAGCTGCAAGAATTGGCTGTATGCCAGCTGCCTGAGTGACGCTAACACGCGCCAAAAAAGTGATCGGCTTCCAACGTTGGCGCAAAACTCACTTTTTTGGGGGATCGCTGTATGAAATTCCCTGACTTTTCCAGATTTAGACTAAAATATTTGAATTCCCTGACTTTTTTGGTCAATTTTCGAATTCCTTGACTTTTTCTGGTTTTCCAGGTAGCATGGCAACCCTGCAATTGGGATGTGTCTGACTGGGGCAATGTCATGTTTACTGATGAGTCAAGATTTGCTCTGGAGCCAGCTGACAAGTGTACAAGGATATGGCATGAACAATGACACGCAATCAGTCCCAAAACATCACCGAACATCAATGCATTCCGAGGCAGAAGCATTATGGTGTGGGCAGGGATTTCATTAGGATACTGCACCGACTTGCACATCTTTAAAGGGGGTTCTTTGACGGCTGTCCGGTATTGAGATGAAGTCCTAGAACCCATTGTGAGATTGTACGCTGCAGCAGTTGGCCCTACTTTTGTTTTAATGTACGATAATGCACGTCCCCATAGAGCTGACATCGTCGATGACTACCTGGAGAGTGAAGGGATTGCATGTATGGCGTGGCCAGCATATTCGCCCGACCTTAATCCCACTGAAAATCTTTGGGATGCTCTTGGCCGTGCTGTATCTTCAAATTTCCCACCTCCTGCCACTCTTATTGAGCTGGAAACTGCTCTACAAGAAGAATGGTGATTGCTTAATTCTGCGGTGGTTGACCACCTAATTGAAAGCATGGTCACGATGTGTAAACTTTGTATAGAAATGAAAGGGGATCACATATCCTGTTAATGTCCTTTTTTTCATTTTATGCTGTTTATTTTCACTTTATACATAATTCTGTTTAAGTCTCCAGTATGTCATTATCTGATAACTTACAAAAATTTAATATTGTTTTCATTTCTGTATATAATTATTGATTTTGTTTTATGCATAAACACATATGCTACTTTCCTGCCAAATTTTGTGTTAAAGCAGTATCTGTTGATTTGTTTG
This sequence comes from Stegodyphus mimosarum, assembly GCA_000611955.2. Classification (NCBI taxonomy): domain Eukaryota; kingdom Metazoa; phylum Arthropoda; class Arachnida; order Araneae; family Eresidae; genus Stegodyphus; species Stegodyphus mimosarum. The sequence goes on along the minus strand of KK121372.1, from coordinate 130,954 downwards.
TATTTTACATCTTCAAGCTTAACTTTTGGAAGTGAGTGTACATAACATGAGCAACTACATCGTAAATTCCGGTTCATCAGTTACTTTTTACCATTAGCAATGCATTGATCAAAATCTATCTACAAAAGAAGACACTGTCAAATAAGAATACATAAAACTGAATGAAACACAGCTGAGGCTACACAAATTGATAACAAATGAAGTGTTTTTGACCAATAATTAAAAAATTCACATACCTTTTATTAAGAACAGTTAACTGCATCTTCCTTCAAACTGAATATTCTCCATCTCTCTTGATTGGCTATTGAAGTGCATGTACATTGAACTTGTCTCACACACACTGTCTGCTACTCCAGAATTCCGCATGCTCCAATGTAAATATCAAATTAGATGTTAAACAATTAATATTGCTTTCAGGAGACATATTTTTGTCAGTACTTTTTAAATGCTACGTATAAAGTATAATAATAAGTTTAAATCTGAGGGCGAGTTATTCTGTGAAATATATGCATAACAGATTTATTTAACAGTTGAAAACAAATTAATTTTAAAAAATGAAAAGAGAAAATTACATTTTCACAATAAAAATATACTGGCACAAAATAATATGAGATTACTGTTGCAAATGAAGTACATCTACAAATATTTTAAAGGTATTCATCAATCAGCACAATGAATTAGAGCTAAATTTTTCATTGAGAAGTATTCTTTCAAAAACGTGTAAATTTAAACTTTGGCTTTTCATTAAAAAGTGCAGATTGTTAAGCATTTTAAAGTAAAATATGAATCATTCTTCTAACTCTTGATTTGTTTTTAAAGCTTAATCAATTTATGACGAACATTTTTTTACATTTGCTATTGCAAGTCTTAAAATGCTTTTGTAAAGTACTTCATGAAAGGCATCCCCTCTTCCCACATCTCTTGTATTGTCAACAAGATAAATTTGTCAAATCCTAGAGGATGTGTAACAATATATATGTATGCTTTTGACATATTTGTTGTTAAAGTATTAAATTTATGTATACGTATTAAGCTTATGTGCATATATGCTATCAATAGTACTTACAGAAATTTCCGTCCACCACAAGAGACAATGCCAATCACGCCAAACCCTCGAACCACGTTCCCTTTTGAATTGACAGTCGTTTCACACAAGCCTTATCACTGCAACGTCATAGCTTCTGTTTTTAAATAAAGCGCCATATCGTGGTCATTAACACATTTTTTTAAGGCCAGTAAGATTCCATAACTTTGGAAATATTCAACAGTATGCTCTTCTGTAGTAGGCAGGTAACAAATTTAAATAATTTTTTTTTACGAAAATGCATGATACAGGGAAAAAAAGGATCTTTGCTCAGGAATAATAACTAACATGTGTAATCAAGATTACACCAAACCCAGCATGTTTGAAGGCTTCCATTTTTGGCGAAAAATCGCATAGTTTGGCGTCTTTTCTTTAATAGGCAAAAACGGTCGATGGGTTTTTACATAAGTACCTTATTAACAAATTAAATTTTCATACAGAAAAAAAGATTTCCATTTTATTCATATTTAGAATATATGATTTTTTTTTAATATTTGAAAGCCATAAATCAAAAGCTTACGTTATAGATTATTTTGAATTCAAATATTTTGCTGTAATATTTCTAAAACAAAATTTTAAGTATTAACTATTTTTAACAAAATTTTAAACAATAATTTAGTTCATGTTTTCAGTATTATTTAAATTCCATATTTCAACAGTATTTATATTAAATTTATATTTTATTTGATACATTTACTTCACATTTGGATGAAATAAAGTAATGAAAAATTATAAAAATGAATCTTGTGCCAACTTCAAGTTCTTGCAAGTGCAGATTTAGTCTCTTCTCATTCTAAAGGTAATGCTGATAATCTATACAGAAAGGTTAGAATAATCATGTCTAAAAGCAATCATATCACGACGTTTTCATCAACATAAATTGCCAAAGTGCAACAGCAGATATTTTGCATTGTAAACACGTAAAAGTTACCAGCACCTCATTGCAACTTCTCGAATCAGCCTGCAATGTCTTTGCTACATCCTTGTGCTACTTGGGATGCAGTTCTGGCTTATCTTTTTCTTGTTAACATTCTTATACAGTATCCACTACTCATCTCAATAATCAACCATTTCAAAAAAGAATTGTCTTTTTTCCCCCAGCAAAGAATATTTCACAACTTGAACAAGCATATTTTGTTCTGTTAATGTATGGGGTAGCGACACATCACAACAGCTTACACATCCAGTCTTGTTCAAATCATCATATACAGTACTTTTTGGAACATTTATTCAGACTGAAAGTTCATGAATTGTGTAAGTTAGATTTTAATGCTTTCAAGACGACGCACCTTTGTTTAAGACGTTACCTCGAGACAAATGCATACTTGCCAACCTACGACAATCAAAAATCAGGAGAATTTTTTTAGAAATCAGGAGATTTATTTTTAACGACAAAAAGATATTTAAACAATAAAGATATATTTTTTAATAATAAATTAACTTCAAATTGTTACTAATTAATATCTGAAAGTTCAGTTACTAATTCTTGAAAAAAAAAACCAGTACGTTCTGCATTAATAACCTTTTGGTCCTTTGTTTCCACAGAAAAAAGTAACTTTTCGTTTTTTCAATGGAATTCATGTTGTCCTTGTATTTTTTGTTGAAGTTATCGTAAAATACTATCTGAGCTAAAAACAAAAAGCAATTAATTAAGTACAAATAAACCAGGAAGCATATTAGAAGCAAGCAACATAACCGCTTTATTAGCGCATGCTACAGTCAGGAAAGAAAAGGAACAACTAGCAGAGAGAGTAAAACATGAGTTGAGTAGTAGCTTGTCCGATACAGAGTTGAGTAGTAGCCTGTCTGATACAAATCTGTTACCACAATATTTCCTCCACAAGCTACAACTTATTTAAGATTAAGTTAACATTCATTAACAAGACTATTAAATGAAAACAGTCCTAACAAGGTACACAGTTCTTTGAACCTAACACTAGGCAATGGTTTAGTCATGATGTCTGCTAATTGCATTTTACCAGGAACGTGCTTGATAAACAGTTCACCATCAATAAATTTTTCTCGCACAAAGTGATAACGAACATCTATGTGCTTAGACCGTTTATGGTATTCAGGATTCTTGGCAAGTTTCACAGCACTAGCATTATCTACCAGAAGAGAGGGAGTTTCAATATTTGTTATATCGCTGAGCAGGTGTTTCAGCCAAATTAGTTCTTTAGCACTCTCACTCGCAGCAACATATTCGGCCTCTGTAGCAGATAAAACCACACTCTTCTGCTTTTGGCTCATCCACGAGAGGGCTCCACATGAAAATTTAGAGATCATTCCAGTTCTTGAGCGTCTTGTTTTTAAGTCACCTGCATAATCAGCATCACTGTATACTTCAAGCTCATTGGGATGACACTTTGCTTGATATAACAAGCCAAAATCTACAGTTCCTTTTAGATATTTAAAGATTCGCTTTACAGCACACCAATCTGAGGTCCTGGGATTTTCAAGATTTTCAGAAACAATGCTTATAGCATAAGCTAAATCAGGTCTTGTAGCAGTTGCAAGGTACATCAGACT